>OMNV01009635.1:27996-45753 GCA_900303265.1 Brotula barbata
GGGGGGGGGGGGGCAGACTGTTCTGATCTGTCTATAATGGCAAACAACGGACTTGAGTTTTGACTAATTTTCCTTTAAATGTGCACTATAAAAAGTGCATAAACGGTCATAAAAAGCTGAGTAAACGTTATGTTGCATTTAAAAAGGTACATAAACGGCATTTACGTGTGTCCACCCTCCACTTCAGCCCCGAGTACATTGATTTGCTGATGATGATGATGTTGCTTTAAATGACACAGTAGAAGGAGGTCAAGAACATAAAGTGGGTTATAGACAGTAAGAGTGATGTCATCATTTATCTATGTGAACACTTCACAGGCTGATTCTTCAGACCAGTGGCCTTCACCGTCTTCACTGAAGGAGCTACATTCATTCCATGTCCTCCGCAGCTACTACAAGCAACAGGTTGGAAGGATCTCAAAGACTCCTGTGCAATTACATGATGTCACCAACAGCGTGTTGTGTTAACGGGCCTTTTACCTGCCAAAAGAAAGAATCATCACCGCGCCGGTGTTCAGCAGGTTGCACTCGTCCTTTCAACTGAGAAACTGATGCAAGTATTCAAGTTCTAGGAGCAATCGTGTATCTGTAGCAAGGTGAAAAGAGTGAATGTATGTGTCAAAAGAGAGAAGGATAAAAATGACAGCAGCGTGAAATTATTACTGCCACAACTCAAAGAGTAGAAATATTACTGTACATTTTTGTGGGCGCTTGCTTGGCAGTGTAACACAGCGATGACCTCAAAGGTGCACAAAGAGGCGCTCGGATGGTCTCTACGTGTTCTTAACTGTAACCCAGAGTCTGGAGGAGCAGAGCGTCAGTCCAAACTTGAGAATTCAGAACCTGATCAGAGAGCTGAAGACCTTGTTGAACCTGAGCCCAAGCCCTGAGCTGAGTATTCTGAAGCCCCTGTTCCAGCTGATTGTCAGAGAAAGAGAACTCATTTGGACTCCTGGTCTGAGTATCAGCTCCTTGCAGGGGAAATGTGGGCTTGCAGTCAAGTCCACATCATGAACCGGCATGATTAGAGTCTCCATCTTTAAGGTCTGGAATGGTGTCTAAAAGCTTTGCCAGAAGAGGAGCAGTGATCTTTAGAGAAGCTGCAAAGGAGGTCAGAAGTTGTTGATTTGCCAATGAGGGCATTGACAGTTAGGGAGGGGGACAAAAATATCCCCTAAATAAGGAAACCCCTTTAAATACAGCTAGTCCTCATCCACCAACCAAATATACAAACAAATCTGATCCTATCCTGTGCATAAGAAATCATTTCCAACATTTCTGGAATGAAATACAAATATTTGCACTGGAGAAATCTTCTATGTAAGCAAGTGGTCATCAGTCATAAACAATATTAATAAATCAGTGTTGGCCATTCCTCAAGTTATATGTCACACCATTAATAATTCAATCCAAAAAAAACATTATATGAGATGAACCCACGTTACTTTGTAATTGAATAGAAAATGGGACTGGATCAGAGAGCTCTGCTCGACTTGGCCTCCGTTGTGTCTTGCGCTTTTTGGCCACTTTGGAAAGGGATGAGCTAATTAAAAGTGGGATGAAATAATTCAAATGAAAAGAGAAAGCCTTTTGGCCGCTCCGTAGAATGCCCTGCTCTCCGTGGAATCTAAACCTTCACAGGATTTCACATTATGTTGGCGTCCTGGATTTGTAACCTACTTTTCTTGGATGGTTTAGATCAATAAATGCTATTCTAGTCCTCCCAGGGTGGCGTCGGCATTCTGCAGCCGGTCAGCGGAGATCGCCCACTTTGAGAAATGGTTTTTAGCCTTGAGTTTGAGGTCAAACTACTTTTTTAACCTCGACACAGAAACATCTGCTTTTTCCTGACCCAGTGTTAAACACACAGCAGTACATTAAAAACATATACGCTGTAGGGCCCTATTTGTCTGTCTGTCTGTCTGTCTGTCTATCTATCTATCTATCTGTCTGTCTGTCTGTCTGTCTGTCTGTCTATCTATCTATCTATCTATCTGTCTGTCTGTCTGTCTATCTATCTATCTATCTATCTGTCTGTCTGTCTATCTATCTATCTATTTATCTATCTATCTATCTATCTATCTGTCTGTCTGTCCATCATCCATGCAGAAAGCAAAAGGAAAATAGTGGAAATTCAGTTGTGTGCTTCTTCCAGCTCGTTTATAGTTAAAATGTTATGTATGGATTATTTAGTAAAATACCCCTATGTGTTGGTTTATTGTTACCTCATGTGTTCATAGAAATCCATATGTTGCCTTTGTAAAGTTCTACTTTAAAGCTGATGGAACAGTACTCAGTGTCAATCACAGGAGCTTTTTAAACTGGACTTAAAGTTACCAGTGACATGTTTTCAACATATTTGTGCTCTTTTTGCAGTTTTGGACTGTTTCGTGCATGATTCATTTCTTAAACTCTGACGTAAGCACCAATGGGTCCATCTTCGTAATGGTTTTATTTTAAATTCTTCTGAAAAGCCGAATGTTTCTAAAGATAGCAATTCTGGGGAAATCTGTATAAAATGATGACCAACACATCATAATATGAATTAATCATAACTTATTTGGAGCTAATTATAATAATAATAATAAACCGTTTTATTTGTCAGCACGTTATACAAGAGGCTTTGCCACAGCTAGTGATGAGCTAAAATGCATAAATATATATATATATATAATACATCACTACAAATACGTACATTACATACGTTGATAGAAATATCAAAAATATATAAATATGTTAATAAAATAAGAATTCAAATGAATGTGTTCAGTTTTGGAAAAGAAGAGTCAGATATTATAGAAGTTATTACCTTTTTTAAAATGCTTTTTGTACACCTTTTAGATAACCTGAATTGTTTGCCTCAAAGTGTATTAATCGTTTGATTGTGTTTGTTTTCACCAGGATGTTTAGCAACACCAATGCTTTTTTTTAATATATAAACATTTATTGGTCTGTTATTTTCATGGACATTTTTCAAAATGGAAACGGCGTTACATGACAAATTGGAAGCGTTGTGTGTGTGTGATTTTATGAGATCATATGAGGCCCGTCTTTGACCTCCTTCGCTCCTCCTGCATGTTAGAGCTGATGTCAGATTTGATATGATGTGACAGATCCCAGACTTCATGTGAGACAGAGTACATCAGAGTACAGTATTTGAAGCCGTCCCTCCCCATCGCTCCACCCTCTGTCTGCTCCAGCAGCAGAGCTTTGGCCGCTGACACACAACACATGAGCGTCCTGGGAGATTGGCTCGAAATCTGGAAAAACACTCAAGGATGCTTCAAGCCTAAACATGATCTCCCTGAGCGCTTTGACTCAAGTCACATGACCCATGATCTATCTGGGCTAATCTGGTGAACTGAGACTTGGCTTGTCATAGTCTTTCTGCGAAGTCACGCCAAGGATCAATCGCCTGAGTCAAAATATCCAGTAATTAGTAATACGTTGTTATACAAATATTACATTTTTATAACAATATCCCTGTTTATTTTTGTCATTTATTTTCATGATTTGTGTTATAACTAGACAAATGATGACCCTAACAATAAACGTTTGGCATGGAGAGCATTATCACTTTATGATGAAAAATTAATAAGATGTCTGTTTCGATTGGGGCTTTGACTTGGGACTCGAGTGCTCTGACTCGACACATACGTGTGATTTGATCCCACCTCTGGGATTATGTATGCATCTCTGTATAATTTATCAATTATAGAGTTGAAAGTAATATATCAGTTATCACGTAATTTGGCAGGATAATAATGGCAATGGAATACAATTTATAATAATCACCCAAAGTTAATGGAAGGTGACTACAGAATGATTACTTTGGATTAAATTGGATGTGGAGTCCCTTCCTGAGGACTCAAACGTGTTCTTCACGTTCTATAAGAGAATATTTCCAGAACTCTGCGAGAACTGATCCATCTTCAGTCCTCTGAGGGACTTAAACCAGTCAGAGGTCCACTGTTTTTATTTCTCAAACTAAATTTAATTTTCCTTTCATCAATCAAAATCAGTCTCACTCTCCTACAAGTAATTTCCTTTCCTTTTAATCTTCTCCATTTGGTTCCCACGGTATCCAATCCCGTCACACTGATTGACATTTTAATGAAGTCGTCTAAATATATCAGTGTCAAAACAAAGAGTGAAATAAAAATATTATTAAAAATGTTGTAAAAGTCTACCTGAGTTCATTTGGATTGTGGACTCCTCGGCCTGCATGAAGGAATGAGCGCTTGACTTATTTCCACACTGCATGAAGTCACGGCATTACACGTTTTCTGCAGTAGCGTAACAACCTAAGAGCATTCTGTCAGATACATCATGGACCTCATTTTCACCTCTGCTCTGTGCCAAAGTATTCTGTTCTGACCTTCTCTTTATGTAACTTCATCCCCGCGGCTCAGCTCCTTATCTAACACACACTCTGCTCCCTGTATAGACCGTCCACGCCGCACGGTCAGGCACAACACAGTATCTGGCGCTTGGTCCATTTTGCTATTTAGACGGCGTGCAGCAAAGTTAGACACGGCAGGAAAGGGTGGGATTTAGGCTCCGAACTCATCATAGGCCTGTTTGGGGCCTAACATGATTTGAACCAATCAGAGGCTCACCAGGGCCTGAATGTGGTTCATTGTTATTTAGATGGTGGAGACTAGACTTGGTGCAACAGGGCAGACAGATTCTCCGCTGAGGAAACAGGGATGAGGCTCTCAACCACCGAAGGAAAAGGAGACACTACTGGACATTTATTAGCTGTAACACAGAGAAGACGGTCCACTAATGTATCGTTCACAATCCACAAACACGTCCTTGTTTTTATTTCTAATTTGTGTAGTGTAAAGTCATATCCGCAAAAATACAGAGGGATTTGCAAACACAACTTCCTCTGTAAACACACATATTTTAATTTCCTGCCGTATCATTTTCCTAGCAACGCTCCACAGGATGAAGCAGGCTTGGGACGAGGTGGCGGCGAGAGTTTCCTCGAGGAACCGTCTGTCAGGAGACATCAAGAGAAAACAGAAGCTCGCCGCAGAACGCACGCCCATCGTGGACCTTCATAAATAATGCTCTTTAAATAGCAGAGGAACACGACGCAATAACAGACTCGTTTGCTGCCCCACGATAGCAGAGTGCCAACAATTTACACGACCGCCCCTCATTTTAAGAGCAACACACCCACACACCCACGGGGACAGAGTTACTTAACATCGTCCAATTCTAATCATTTACCACCATTTCATAAGATGCAAGATGGAAGAAACTGAACGCAGAGCAAACATTCCTTTTACACGGGGCATTAAAATGCAAACTCTCTGACCTTCCTCTCCCAAGGTTTCCTGGGACTACATCTCATTTTCTGATGAAATTACACAAATATATTAAGTTTTTGTGATGATACTTATGTCGATTTAATTACTTTTGAATTAAATTAGGTTTAGAGCACACTATGATTTGTTTAAGACTCAAAATGAAGAGTCAAGGCCCTGTGATTTACTCTTATTTTACCTTGCTGTCTTAACTTCAGACTTCATGATTCCCATCTGTTTTCCTGCTCTTAACACTAAATCAGTGGAGTTTTTTTCTGCAGAATCCCTGGGAGACAAACACAAACACGTTCTGCCTGACGAAGCAGCAGCTCGTGTAGTAACAAAGAGATACATGAGACAAAGAGGGAATAACGTGCAGAACACAAAGAGAAAAACATGGTACAAAATATTCAGAATGGAACACCTTGAGTCACTTTATTTCAAATGATATCAGATAAATGTTAACACGGACACTAAAACTTTGATTTGACTCTGATTAAGGGAGTAAATTGATGTTTTTCCTAACTTCATCACTGTAATTAGACTGAAAAGGGCATAAATTGATATAAGATGTGTAACAGACTGCAATCATAAATTAATTTAGTATCACAGGTAATTGGCTGGAATAAGATATCACCACGTACACATACGAAACATCGTATATATTTGCTGAAGCACATAATCCTAATTCCATCCATGTATACTGCATGTGTCAGATGTGGATATTTTGTCTTCCATATACATGGGGTATATATCCTGTATGTAATATAATGCAGTAAATCCCCCCTCCCTTTTATTTAATAAATGTAATATTCTAAAAATGAAAGCCTCAGTACATTGACACGCATGTTTACGCGCATTATTATACTCCAGATAATCCAAGCAGCTAACATTCCCCCCGTCAGAGGAGGTTACAGCAGGATTTTGTTTGTTTGCTTAACTTTGTTTGTTTGAACGTTTAGGACAGATTTTTGACATTTTATGGAGATGTGGGTCTTGGGTGTGTGTGTGTGTGTGTGTGTGTGTGTGTCTCCACTCCAGGTGCTTCCTCGTTATCCTATTAGTTTCATCCGTGTACACCATGTATACACAGTACAGAGCAATATTTACGAGCATATTGCCTAATTATAGGATTTTTCTGCTGCTTGTACTCAATATGCAGTGTTATTGATATTTTATTTTGACTTAGCATAATGCTACACACCATGTGTGTATTTACAACGTGTGTACTTATCATCCATATCTATCCACGTCTGTGAAGTGAAAGGTGTATATAGTCTGTGTATGTAGTCTGTTAACTCATACTTTATATTTTTATTCTTTTATATTTAATTACATTTTTTTCTTACTTTATCTCACTCTATTTATCCTCGTTACACCTTCACCTCTCGTAACATGTGTATTCTTCTGGTGTGAAATCAGTAAAGCTCATCCTATTTTATCTTACAAAACAAAATCTTAGGCAAACAGAAGAAATATTTCCAAGGCAAAATGCTTTATTCATATATATATTTTTCATTTATAACTAACACTCTATCAAAAGCAACTTCTTCATTTTTTATAGTATAAGATTTCACAAACAGAATAAAGTTCCATTATCTACGGGTAATTTACAAGTTTTTAACTCTGTTCTCACACCTGACAGTGCTCAACACATTCAATCCTCTCAGCTCTGTGTAGCTCCCCCTATCTGTCGGTGCCAAAACTGCAACGACTGTGGCACCAATCAGCATCCCGAGCGCTAAAAATCATCGGAATAAAACTGTTTCATTCTGAATATTATCTTTGTGACAAACTTGCCAGTTTTACATAAAATGACCGGCATTAAAGGATCAAACTTCACCTTGGTGATAAAATCTGTTCAGAAAACAACAAGGGAGGTGTTGACCAATTAGAGCCCTGAGATCCTGAGAGGTAGTTTATAGGCTTAATATGTGAATATAAACAAGCAGATTCTACCCGACTTATCTCTCGCAGGCACAAATGTGGTGACCTTTCTACAATGTAGCTGCTTAATTACTTTTCTCCTCGCATACACTGAAATGCTGTGACTTAAAGGTTAACTTCACCCAGCTGTTATATGCCAAGGCCTTCCTGACACTTTCCGCTGACGAGGAAGAGAGGGAAAGACGGCCTCAATCTTTCAAAGTGCTCCAATAATGTCGTCTCAGATAGAAATGAATTAGATTCCTTTTGATGAATTGATGGACTAATATCAAAGGTTTGAAGTGGACGGCGTTGACCTAAGACACAAATCTAAATATGCATATAAAACAATGATTATACGAGGGGGCGACTGTGTTCATGTTTTCGCTGTAAACCGGCTGAAGAGCAGATTGCAAACGTAAAAGAACTAAAATGTGGTTAAAGAGGCGTTCTCTGAATCCTGACGACATCGAATGGGTAAAAGGGAGAAATTATTCAAGTCAAACTGAATTTGTGTTCTAGGCCACACTGGAAAATGGATAAAAAATAAAAAGAAAATACACAGAAATCCAAAATGAACTGAATTATGACGACTGTACAGAGATGATGTCACGCATAGCACTGAGGATGGGTGAGTATCAGTTCAGTTCTTACCCTCGGTGCTCATCCTGGGCTCCAACGTGTCCGATTGGGTTTGGTTTGGAGGCCCTACGAGGAGGTCAACAACGTGCAGGTGGAAGACACGCTGGAGGAACGCTCGTGGACACTGTAGTTATTATTCATCAATCCTGAAGCAAACTGCTCCTTTGGACTGCTGCAGCACCCAAGGGTGTTGACTAATCTAGGGCAGAGCGAGAGAGCCAGTCTCCGCGTGACCAGGTGGAATTTCCGGCGAAAGCTGCGGTTTATCCAGAAGTAGAAGATGCAGTTGAGGAAGCCGTTGCTGGTCGGAAGCCACACGACCACAAATTCAATCCACTCGGGCACGGTGCTCCCAGAGATCGCTGTGGGGGAGAGAGGACGGAGACAGAGGCTGAGGAGACGAAAGGGTCCACACAACATGACAGCAACGTGCAGAGAGGAGAACGAGACCAGAACCATAAGTAGAACCATAAAAAAACTAAGTAAAATTAATACACCAGCATGTAATCCCACAATTTATGATAGAAAAACACTTGTAAAGATGCAAGTGCAATAATTCAGAACTATTCCCTTCACAACTGAGCGGCAAGTGTAATTATCAAAAGTTATATTAAAAGACTTCACTACTAGATTATATTGAGTTTAAGAGCCACGAGGAGCAGCAGCCCATATTAATAAACTAAAAAAAAAGAAAAGAGATATGTTTTTCTAAATTTGTTTTCCTAACTGATGTTGTTGTGCTCTCCTGGTCTTTTCAATTAAACTGGTGCTTTGTTCCAATAAAAATAAAATAAAACTACATTAACAGAACACAAGTGGCACCGAGCTCTGTTCTGTAACTGGAATGTACGATAAAAATATGAACTTTAAAAATGCACAGGAGAAAGTTCAGGTTTTTCCATTTCTTTTTGTTTGTACAGGATTTTAAATGGATATGGCTACATTGAAGAAGCCCTGTCAATCAATCAATCAATCAATCAATCAGTCCAACTTTATTGATAGAGAACTTTTCATGGATTGGCTGAAACTCAAAATATTTTGCAGGAGCATTTAATTAAAAAAAAGAAACAATGATGTCACTAAAAACAATAGGAAAACAGTGCTTAAACCGAAAAAAGTTAAAAAATATAAAGAAACTAAAAGACGAAAGTATATTTATATTCTGAGATCATTTTAAGACATCTTTTGACTTTTTCTTTTGGACACTTATTATGACATCACGTGAGTTTGACACTAATATAAATTGTCTTCTTCTGTGATGTTTTATGCGTTTCAAAGAAAGAAAGAAAGAAAAACAACTAAAAACTACATTTTGATACCGCCGTTTTCCTACGTGTCTGTGTAGCATTTCAAGAGTAATTTTATAATTTCTCCGTCATTACAGGATCGCCTGGGTACGAGTCCATTTCTGAAAGGGGCGTCACTGTTGGAAAAGACAAAGAAGCTGTTCTACTAACACCAAAAACACCAAAAACACCAGGGACCGTCACAGCTAAGACGTATCAGCAGGAAGCCAACAGGCGTCAAAGGAAGACTTCCTCATTTCCAGGATTCTTCATGCCACATCCAATACGAGCTCCTTCATGGCGAAAACACCACATGTGGCGTTCAAAACCCCCATTATTAGGGACATTTTACAACAATGACTCAGCGATGTAACATGGAGAGGTGTGATCATGCTTACGGATGCTCCGACACCATCTTCAGTCACCATCTTCATCGTTAGTCCCTGTCCCCATCTATTCCATGGGGATGGTCGGTTCTCAATGGTGGTGATGATGGAATTATAGAGCCATCCCGGAAAAGATTAGATATAGTAAACGCTAACTGGCTAATTCAGGGTTTCAAAACTGCTGAGTAATTTTATTTGTATTTCCATAAAGATTATTTAAAAGGTATTTTTCAAAGACCGTCTCCTGTTAGTTAGCACACACCTACTATAGTCACTCAGGCACGCAGAACAGTTGATTGAGAGCTATTGATTAATCATTAGTTGATTAATTAGTTGATTATTTGTTCCAAAAACCACTAGATTTGTCAATTATTAAAATAATCATGAGTTACACACATTTTGACATCACGTTGGGAGTTTTAAAAGACCCCAGAATGTTAGTGGTGACAGCAGGTTCTCAATTTTAATTCATTCCATTTTGAGATGATATTTTGGGCCACTGACCTTTTCTGATAATTCACAAGCAAAAAAATGTCCGATTGTTTTTTAAATCACTGTCATATTTTGGCAATAATTATTGATTATATTTCCTCTTGCTTGGATTATGGTACCCCAGTGACATCATGACGTGAGTCCTCTTTGTGTTAGCTGTCTGAAAGCTCTCAGAGTCCATTTAAAAGTTAGAGTCCATTTAAAAGTTCTTCTTTCTGTTAAGTTATGAATCTTATCACCATCGGTCACTCAGAAGCATCCGGCTGTCCAACCGACACATTAAACTAAAGGACGACAGGAATTAAATTATGGATGGGAACATTTGAACTACATCGAAGCCCTTACCTTTGCTCTTGGGCATTTATTGTAAAACCAAGTATCCACTGAAGTGACAGTAAAATCTACATTTTGCTCTCATTTGCCTGAATATTTCTTGATCTGGTACATTTATGACACCCGGGTGCTCCGTTTGTCAATATTTCTTCCCATTGCCTCCAACTTCCACTTAATATTGAACTGCTGACGTCACCCTTTCCGGTCTGCCCCGTGGTATCGGCTGTCTGGTGATGTGGATTAATGTCAACCTAAATTTATATGGAATAGCTCGGGGGGCCCCACAGATATTAAACTACAATTTTGTTAAGATAGGAAAGTCAAGACTCAAAAGTGGATTTTATTGACTTTGGTTGATATATTTGGCATTGTCAGCTGGTTCAGGGCCTAGAAGGACACACATTGCAACGGTCCGCAGTAGTGTGTGTCCAAATTCTGCCTGTGATTGTGCATACTGTCGGATTCCCTCAGGCAACGTGGTGCGGTGCTGCGCGAGGAGCTGCAGGAAAATGAGTGTGAAGATTGATGTGTAAATACCCAGAAGGACCGAGCAGATGTTCGTTTTAGGGAGCTTTTATTTCTTATTTATTTCTCTAACTCCAGGAGTTTGTTATTTTTTACATTTCACATTCATTCTCAAGCATATGAGAAACTACTTCTACTCCTGCTGCTCTTTTTATAGTTGGAAATATTTGATTTTACATATTGCAATCTAACAATTTTCCCCCTCTAATGTTTTTTTTAAATTTATTTTGGTTTGTTCCTTCACATCGTGGATTTTCCCTTTGTGTAAAAACAGAAAGTCTGAGTGAGACAGGGTCCCCTACACCTCCGCGGTGCTCCTCGGGGCCCCCCAAATCACCAGGTGCGCCCCTGTCCCCTGCTTACCGTTGTAGATCATGGCCGCCATGCAGGGGGTCCAGCAGGCGTAGTAGGCCATCATCACGGGCAGGAGGACCCGGGATGCGTTGTTCCGCCTGCTGCGCCGCGCTCGGTCGTACTGGCGCAGTTTGAGGCGCTGTCTCTTAGCGGCGCACCACAGCCTCAGGTTGGCGTACGTCATGATCACGGAGCAGGGGAAGAAGATGAACCCGGTCAGGGCCAGGGAGTACCCGACGTTGGTGGAGTAGGACGGGTTACACACCAGGGACGCGGAGGAAAAATGCACCTGGATGATGCCGTCCGGGACCGAGATGGGCAGCAGCAAGGAGGGGGGCACGCACCAAGCCAGGGCGATGAGGAGCAGCGTCCGGGTCCGGGTCATCAGAGCCGAGTACTTGAGCGGGTAAAAGACGGCGATGTAGCGCTCCAGGCTGATGGTGGCCAGCGTGTACATGCAGGTGGAGTACACGGTGGCGTTACAGAAGGCCACCACGTGACACAGAGCGTCGGGCCCGGACCGGTAGTCCCGCACCAGGCTCACCCACAGGTTCAGGGGCATCAGCAGCAGGCCGAAGGCCGAGTCCGCGACGGTGAGGGACAGCAGGAAGTACCGGGAGTTCCTGGACCACCCGGCCACGGAGGAGGTGATGACCAGGAGCACGGCCACGTTCCCCACGGTGATCAGGACGCCCAGGACCACGATGACGCTCACCTTGATGGGCCGGTGAGCCGCTTCCACGAGTCTCTGCGCGTCCGCCTGTGACGCGTTGGAGTCCGCGGAGAAGACCGTGGAATTCATTTTACCTCACCGGGGCATCACAAAACACGATGAAGAGGGGCGGAGCGAGATGAAGAGGAGCGGAGGTGCCGCAATAATCAGCGCACACCTGCGGCGAACACCTGTGAGGGCTGGAGAGGGCCGCGTTCCAATCCGAACCCGGGGCACCCGAGATCCACCTGGACGACTTCCACACAGATTAATCATAACTCATCACTCATATCTCATTAAAAAAGATGAGACTTAGGACTGTCTTCATAAGGAAAGTGAAACAAATTTGCAGTAAAAAAGTGAAGTTTGACCACACAGACTCTCAATGTGTGTGTGTGTGTGTGGAGAAACACATTTTATAAATATTCTGTTTTTAAGTTGTACTAGTTCCAAAATCTACATAACACACACTCACACTCCGTATAAATATATACAGTGTACAGATTGTTATAAATATTACAGACAGTAAGTAGGAGGCCTGTAGAGTCAGATTACATCCATAAATCGACAGATTATTACCTCATGTGGAAGGCTGCAATTATGAAATCAGAGCTAGGGATAAGAAACGCAAACACAGCATTTCACCTGAGAGAGCTCTCTTTTCCTCTGTGTGTGTGTGTGTGTGTGTGTGTGCTGATCACTGGATTCTGATGTTCACTGGAGAAGAAGCGACTATAATGATGATAACAGGACTGAGTTGTTTCATTTGTCACTCAAACAGTGGTTCATGTAATGTATTGGCCTGTTTTCTTATCATATGCTGTCATATTACTTGAGAAGACATTGATATAAATATGGAAAACTCCAACCGATGATTTGATCAGTGCCTAAAACTGGGCCGTGCATCAAAATACCAGAGTTCTCTTGTTTTGTTTGTTTTTTATTGGAGGGGCTGATAAGTCTCGGCTCTGCAGGTGAGCTTTGTTTTATTAAAGTGTGATCACGCAGAACAAACAGCATGAAATGTGTGGGCTGTGCTGAAATAATGCAAATAAGTGTTGCTCATATGGAGACGTGGCGATGTGAGGGGGCAAGACAGTGCATTACAAATGAAGGGAGACGGTGTCCTTTACACAAGAACAAGATGACCTTTTGTTAGGGAATATCCATGACCAGACAAGTTCTATGCCTGTTCTGGGAAAAAGAGGATACATAGGACAGAGATGGTAAGAATAAGATTCAAGAGAAGACAAACGATTTTTAATTCTCCGGCTCCAAAGTTATTGATAAGATGTGACTGTAGTTGTTGTAGCGCCCACCATCAGGTGAGAGGATGTTTCACTTCTTCATAAGTAATGAGCGCATGTCTGCTTAGTATAGAATGATTCATTCATGGGGTACAGAACATTCAAGAAAGGATCCACAGCAATCAGATTTAAAATATACTGTATATATATGTACAGTATATATATAAAAGTGGTTTGGCTCACATATGGTACTTGTGGAATTTTGGTACATTTGACCCAAATTTGTAGAAGGAGATACAGAAAAAAAACCCAAACTGATTCTATGACTTATGGTTCAAAAGTTGTTATTACAGCGCCACCATCAGGCCATCCTGAGCACCAAGTTTCATAATGTTTCAAATAATCCTTCTGATAAACAGACACATGAATAGGATTACGTCCTTGGTGGATGTAGTCAGTTCCTCCAGGAAACTGCAAAGTGCATAATCAAGCAGAGTCTGCAGAATTTGCAGGGATTTGCAATACTTGGCATTTCACTGTATTAAATGTCCAAATTAAAGCAATTAAGCCCAATCTTCACAATATTTGTGATGGTTTGCAATTGTGCTAAAGCCCAGAGATAATCTCCAAATCTAGAGCAGTTAGAAAAGAGCTGTGTAACGTAGCAGAGGGCTCACATCAGGAAGTGATGTTACATACGGCTCACGTATGTAACATCATCATATCATCATCATCATCATCATCATCATCATCATCATCATACGGCCTTCTCTTCAATAAGTTGAATGATGATCCAATTTGTGTGTGTTCTCTGATGAAATTATATCTTCTCTACATTTAATTCAAGTGCTTTCATGAACTTTGTTATACAATTTGGGCCCATTTTTGCACATTCTGTTAATTAAGTAAAAAAAGTTTAAAAAAAAAGTCCCATAAAACTCCCAAATGAAATCGCAATTTTTGAGATAAATCACTGCAAAAATTTTTCTGACAGTTTCTTTGGCTGTCATAAAAAAAAAAAAAACTAAACTAAATCCTGGAGGGAGTGTGCAGTCAATCTGAACAGGGTCTGATTTCAAACGTTACACACACCATCAGAGGCTTTTTCCACCTCGGTGACAAGCTGTGTTTTGGTGTGTACAGCTGCCCTCCCTCAGAAAACTTCACAATGCAAGGGCACAGAAAAGGGCAGGAAAGATTGCTGCTGACCTTTGACACTCAAGGAGGAAGGAAGTCTTCTTTGTGACTGTCAGTCCATTAAGCCGACACATAGAGCACATCCTTCTCCAACTCTGTCACCTGCCTCCCTGCATCGCCGGGCCCGATGATTTATTACAGCCACAGCATTCGACTAAATAATCCCACACATCTTGACATCTTCTGACCCATAATATCACTTTTTGCGGATTAACCAGAGATTATTTGACTCGTGCATCCTCATAATACACAAGAAAAGATGAAACCTTCGTACTGTGGAATCGACTCGATCTTCTCTGCAGCATCCCGCAGCAGCTCATCAGTGGAATGAATATCCAAATGGATTCCACTGTTTTAATATTTTAACAGCAGTCTAACAGCTACAGTGTGTGAGGGGGATCATCCACAGCACACCCAGGATGTAAATATACTGTACAGCCTGTAATAGAATACGGTCCCAAAACACAACGCGTTCCGTACTAGCCGAACCCCCAGAGAAGAACTGACAGCGATCTGTGTTTGATTTATGTGCTACTCATCCTTCTAATGAGAGGATTTCTCTCTAGATGGTGTGTAACACAAGGGCTGGAGGAGGAGGTGGACTTGTTGCTCCACTTCCTGGGGTCCTGGGTTAATATTACTCGCTCTCCGTCCCACTGTAATGCGGCTCAGCTCGCTGCACGTTTGCCTTACTGGGTTGTGTGTCATTTTAAACAGATATGATAGAATCAGGCCTGAAGGTCTGCGGATAAATATAGTCCTGGGTTGTTAGGTACACTTGTCAATCCCTCCAGGAAATCTTAATGGCAAGAATGAACGCAAAGGCAAGTAAAGTCCGCAAAATTTGTGGGGGTAATGCAATTAAGCAAAATTCTCACAATCTTTGCACTTTCTGTCAATTCCCACAATTTTACTGCAAACAAAATTGCACAAAACTTCACAAATTACTTCATAGTTCTTTTGGAAAACCTGCTGTAAATAAAACGTTTTTGAGTGCAAAAATCACAAGAAAAAAACTCCAACCAAAAGTAGAATCCTGGAGGGACTGACTTTTATAATCCACAGTGCCAAACAAAGCAACAGTTTAGTGATAAATCCCACAATTCACACGAGTCACATGGCCTCAACGCTCTGACAGTTGGTCTGTGCTGCACTTAGGGAGAAATTATGAGTTCGTTATACAATTAGAACAAATGAACTAGTATGGGGAGGAAATGCTCGTCGAGGCGTTCTCCTCCAATTATAATGTTTACGTGTTGGAATAAATTCACCGGCAATCTCAGAGTAAGCACACCCAGACTAATTATACTAAGCTGATTTCAACTGCATTATCGTGTTTACGTGACATTTGAGAAAATGATTTGTTTCCTCAATCAGAGAATAATTGAAATGTGCCGAATTTCAGCAGAAGCTCATCAATTAAAAGTAATTATTGTTGTTTTGTAACAAAAAAAAAATGTTTTCACTCTCACGAAGATTCCAAAAGAGAGCGATGGAAGTAGTAAAGTGGGGGTCAAAATGGTCAGAAAACAGGAACGATATCTGATGACTCAAGTCAGACTGTCTTTGATGAAGGCAGAGAACACACAGGAAACATTTTTAACCTCCATATTTTTGGATCCGTGACGTAATAACACCTTCTTTATATCTAAAATAGAGCCAAGGGCATTTTATGCTATCACAAAGCCAAATCTGGATATAGCACAGCTCATGACCGCACTCAAAGGGGAAGACATCGACCGACTCATCTTCAAGTCCTGAGCCTGTGGAGGTTTTTGGCAGTTGGACAGCTTCCATTGTGACACTGCTGATTTTTAAGATGCCGGTAAAGCAACTTTTGCCTCTCAAAACCCAACCCCACGTCCAAGTCGTGAGAGGCGGGAACGGCAAAAAAGTACAGGATTGCCAGGCAGGGCGAAGTATGGCGGGTGGATTGCCACCCAGGCCGTTACGGTAGCCATGAAGGCCTGCCTGGATCCACCTGGAAAGATGCTGGCCAACGGGGCCCTGGTAAAGCTAGGTGGACCAATCATTCGCTTAGTGGATCAACATGATTACAGAAACATTTATGGAAAACATTCAGCAAGGTTTGGAAGTGGAAGGTGTCTCTCCGCAGACAAGAATGACGCTGGACAACAAAAGCCGAAAGGACGTTGCTCAGCTGACCCCCCTTCTTACAACCAAACACAACACAAAGATTGGCGCCTGGAACATTAGAACAATGTACCAAGCTGGTAAAGCATCCCAGATAGCAGCAGAAATGAAACAGTACAACCTTTCCTTAATAGGGCTCAGTGAAACCAGATGGACTCAATCAGGTAAGACACAACTCTCAAGTGGAGAAACAATAATTTACTCCGGGCATGACCAAGACAATGCCCCACACACAGAAGGAGTTGGACTCATGCTCTCAAGAGAAGCAGCCAGGTCCCTCATGGAGTGGGAGGCGGTGAACGAGCGTATTATTACAGCAAGATTCTTCACCAAAACCAAGAAAATCACCATCATCCAGGTTTATGCACCAACAAACGAGGCAGAACAGCAATCAAAAGACAACTTCTACGAAATACTACAGCAAGTCATCAATAAACAGAGGAAAAAAGACATCATCATCTTGACAGGGGACTTCAATGCCAAGATAGGCCAAGACAACACAGGAAAAGAACAAATAATGGGCAAACACGGTCTAGGAGAAATGAACAACAATGGTGAACACTTCACAGATTTCTGTGCATTCCATAACCTAGTCATAGGAGGCAGCGTGTTCCCACACAAAAGAGTGCACAAAGCCACTTGGGTCTCTCCAGACCATAAAACAGAAAATCAAATTGACCACATATGCATCAGCAAGAAATTCAGGAGATCCCTCCAAGACGTCAGGGTGAAAAGAGGAGCGGATGCAGCTACAGACCATCACCTCCTAATTGGAACATTGCGGCTAAAACTCAAGAAATTCACAAACACAGCAAACAAAATCAGCACAAGGTACAATGTCAGCCTCCTCCAGGATCAGAACATCAGAGAGACTTTCCAAATCAGTCTCTCAAACCGGTTCCACCCCCTGAACCAACTGGAAGATCAACATCAAACAGTGGACCAACGATGGCAGAACATGAAGAGGGCATGGGTGGAGACATGTGAGGTCACATGTGGGAGGAAGACAAGGCAGCACAAGGAGTGGATCTCAGGAGAAACCCTACAGAAAATACAGACCCGGAAACAGGCCAAAAACTGTCTCAACACAATTCATTCGACGAATGCAAACTTTATTAGCACAACATTAAACGCAGATTGCAGTCATCAGGTGCATTCATAGTTTCTGAAGGACAACTGTTTTCC
>OMNV01009636.1:10544-22192 GCA_900303265.1 Brotula barbata
CCACCTCCACCTCCAGCAGCAGCCTTGCTCCTGTTAAATCTTTATTATCTACACTCTGGGAGAGGAGACGCTCCTCGTTTTTATGTCTTTTTGCTGTGTTATGGGACAAAGTGGGTTTAGAAGACGAACGGCACAAAGTCCAGACCGCGCTGAGAGTGGAGCTACAAATAACAGCGATGGTTTGTTTAAAGCAGTGCCGAGTGCCAGACGGGTACAGTTTACTGAAGCCAGTCGGCCCACGGCGCTCCTCTCCATCACGCAGAAATATGATAAGATGTTTTCAAAAGATAAACACGAGACGAACAATCAAAACATCTTCAGCTCTGTTACACTGACGGCACACTGAAAACGTTATCACTACGCCAACCCTCTGGAGGCTAAAGTTCTGTGTGAGTTTTCTAGATCTTCCACGTGATTCTTGCAAATGTTCAACAGTATTTAATGTGGATCTGTTGAAAAACAAAGTTTCTTGAAAACTATTGATTCTGGAAAAATTCGAAGAGAGGAGAAATTCTGGAAATAAAGCTGCAAAACTTTTCAATTAGAAGGATGTTGAATAACTGAATGTAGAATTTCCTTGATTTTCCTACTGTGAAACCTTTCTCTATTATATTGCTGCTTTGTGGTTAGCCGGATTATTTCAGATTAACCTTAGATGATGTGTAAAATGCGTCATCATCCAGCACAGACTGTCACCTCCGTCGTCTCGTCTGATTTATTTATTCTCCTCTCTTCTTTCTGAGCGTGGTACACTGAGTGCGACATACCCGGGTTCACTGGGGGTCTCGGATCTTTCACCCATGTGGCCCCCCTGGATCTTGACACGGTGATGTTGTAATGTGGGCTGGAAATTTGCACAAATGCAAATGCGCACAATGAATATTGATAAATTTGCCCCCTTGCTCACCTACAAATCTAAAATTTGCATCCAGGTGGGAATGTGAATCCTTCAGAGCTCCCAGTGGTTGATCAGGGCAGCGGCGGAGGAGGGGTGAGCCGATTGATTCTCCATCAGACACAGACAGGAGGAGATCTCCCCTCTGGGATCAGGCTCAGTTCAGCCTCTGTTCAGCCTCAGCTGTTGGACGGGCAAGAGGCGGGATGGTATGGCTGCCAGCCAAACGTAACGTTTACACTGACGCACGCTGAAGTGGTCTGTACGCAGTCACGGGGAATGAACTGTGAGGGACGAGGGGCTCCTGCTGAGACAGGTGCTCAATACTGCAGGGGGAGGTCGGGGGAGCGGGATGGGCTCTAAATTGGCCCTCATCGTGTCCATGTTTAATCCTTCCTGTTGGTGATGAAAGCTACCAGACACAAAGCTTCCATTCTTTTTCTTTCTGTTATACTTTTCTTTATTTCCTTTTTGTCCTCCTTTCTTCAACTGATCAGAAATAAAAAAGCCTAAACTGGAAACATAAGCTTACACTGTAATTGATGGAAAATGCTTACTTTTATACAAACTTACACGCATATGGAACCCAAGAGTGGCCGTGCATGTCATTATTTGTTTTAATACCACTATCTTCAAATCACAAGTGAATTTTTCTGTTAACGTCATCATTATCATGAAAAAGGTCGTCTCCTCTTACTTATAAAGTTCATCAGAGAAACAAGACTTCACATCCAAGCCTCACCATACGGTTCAGGTGTGAATCCTCCCTGACGGTTGTGACAGTGACCCTGAAGGATAAATCAGCTGGGATCAAATGAACCAGACACTATTTTTGAGCTCTCCTCAATTATCTTGTTATCTCAAGAAAACAAACATCGTTTTCTCACGAAAACCTAACCAGTTATCACAAGAAAACATCTGGAGATAACAGGATAACGTGTGATCTCGTGATAACAGCATTAAGTCTCGGTTTGCGGATACCCAGAGCCTGTATAGCTGTGTTTTTACGCCGTGTTATCGATATTTTTGTGCTGTTCTCTCCGGCGCTGTAAACCTGCCATGGTTTCAATCTGAAAGCCTTCCCGTGCCTTTGTTTTTTTTCCCCCTCGTGCCGTGCAGCGACGCCCGTAACAGTGACACGTGTCTGCTTCCTGTCACGGCCACCTGAAGGCTTACGGAACAGAAAAAGGCAACAGAACTCTGCCACTCTGCGTTTTTCTCCCACCGACTGCCTCTCGTCTACCTCAGCTCCTTATTTTCCTTTAACCAGCAGCAGGTGTTGAGATAACGTCCCGGTTTAATCTGTACTCTGCAACACAGGTTCCACTTACACACAACAAGGAAATCAGACAACGGGAAAAAAAGGGAGAAACCACATCTCATCTATAATCACAGCGTCTGCTGTATCCACGAGCGGCGAGGGATACGGCCAAACAGACAGGAGGTCACGGGTTCAAGTCTTCAGTGGGCCCCCGCTGCTGTAATACATTCAGCACTTAACCTGAATCTTAACCCGAGTCGCCTCATTAAACATCCAGCTGCACAGATGGAAAAATGTGCCGGGAAGGTTTGTCGCTGGAGCTTTTCTTAAGAGGAAAGCGCCCGCCGGGCGAAAACGCATTACGAGGAATCGATTCCTGCGATATGAGGAGTTCAGGCAAGGTCATGGCGGCGCGGCCCCGTCGGGCTTTCATCTCATCGCGCCGCCGCGGCCAAATGCAGAGAGATGCAGAGCCGCCGTTCAGCAGATCAGCGTCATTTCACCCCCGTCCATTATTACACTGCATTTACACCTCCGGGGGGAAAGTCACACGACTGCAGTTTTTGTCTCACATGGATACAGAAGAGCAAAAAAACACATATAGGCATTGAACATACACACACAGATTCGAATTTCTTGCCATTCCTCCATTTCCTATTATGCCTGTCCTGCATTTATTCCTTTATTCCACCGTAAAAACTGTGCAGGCCTTTGAAGATGCCTCAAAAAGCTTCCACAAAATACAAAAAACTCAAACCTCTCGCATTCCAGGCCCTGCGTGACAACCAAAGGATGCTTAACTTTTTCAAAATGTCTCAAGGAGTCGCAGTAATTAGATTCAGATCCCCCAACAGGAGCAGGAAATCATTAATTATGGTCAAAACAGAAAGGAAAGAGCGGCTCTGTGCTCTGCTGCGTGTTTACCCAGGTTGGAGACCAGATAAGCTCATAAAAGGGGAGCGGAGGGAGAGGATATCTATAGGTTTGTAGCGCTTCCAGTACACACAATGGGTGTTAGAATTAGTGACCTTCATTAGAGCAGTGGGAGAGGCTCACACACTCCTTGTTGACTCTGGTATTCAAAGGACACCTCTTGTTTTCCTGAGATAAACTCCGAACGGGACTTTATCGTGTAGTAACAAAAACACGTGGAAACAGGAGGCAGGAACAGGAGCTCCTCACCGCCCAAATCCTCCCAGCGCTGCCCTGACCACGTCCCCTCCACCAGTCTTTATCGAGGGATAAAGTTCATGGCACGCCTGGCACTGTTTCATCAAAAGTAACCATCTAAACTCGGTCGTTATGCACGGATGCCGAGAGCGGCCGTGCCTGTGATTGTTTCTTGCACGGCGTTATCTATATTGTTATCTTGTTTTCTCGTGATAACGGCTTCATTTATCTTGCTATCTGACAAATCTGACAAAAGTGGTTTTGTTATGATGCCAAGATAAACAGAACAAACAAAAATACACGTTTACGCCTCAAATTACAGTTATAAAAAGAAGAGACGTTATAAAGCTACACAGTTGATGTTTCTGGGGTGTTACAAGCTGAGGTGGTTGCAGGGCCGTTATTAAGCGATTGCTGGGTTGTTGCTAGGTGGTTGTTAGGCATTTGTGTTGATGGCGAGGGTGATAGTAGGTGATTGATGGCATGTTGCTGAGTCATCATTGTTTTTGTGGGGGATGCTGGGGAATGGCAGCTCATTGATAAATTGTTGTTGGGTGGTTGCTAGGGTATTTGTGGTGATATTGTGTTGCTTGATGAATTCAAAGGTGGCCGTGACTTAGGATTAGGGTGTACATTCTGCTGATTTTGCATTATTCCAGCAGGCTCAGCCAGAGTCAGCTTAGCCTGAGCAGATGCATCACCGTGTCACCGAAAACTTGACAAGTCAGACTCATAAGCTGTGTGTGCAGGTTTAGAAGTTCTAGGGGAGATTAGGGCAGGAAATTGTGTATTTTTTTGCTCTTCTTCAGTTCCACAGCTGTGACAGATCGGCCTGGTAACCACTGCTGTGCCTATGGATGACATCATCTAACATACAGTTCTGGAAAAACTACAAGACACTAAAGAGTGTGTGTTGCTGTCATTTTCCATCTTAGCCAAAATGACGCAGCCGGCCCCTTGAGCGGTTTCACCAGACTGATTCAGGGATTAAATGCCTTGCTCAGCGGCAAATTTACAGCAGGAAATATTTTGAGCGGTGAGACCGACGTTCCAGTGGGTGATTCGAGTTACACAATCAGGGGGTCAGCGTGCTCCAAGGATGCCCCCGCTCTCCGCAGCTGTCTGTGTTGGCAGCGGACACCCTGGCAGTCACCAGTGCTGTCAGATCAAGTCAATAACGATCTCCTGGAATCTGTTCAACAACCCAAAGCCATCAGTCAGGGGAGACAAAGGCATGCCCACAGCGCGGTCTGGCTCCAAACGCGGCCATTCATCGCGAGGGAGAAGGCCGAGCGCTGGCCAAGCCTTTCACGGACGGAGAAAAAGATCTGTAACCAAACAATTCTCAATTAAGGCTCTGATTCGCCAAGGGAGATAAGGGACAATCAATCATCTGTGGCCGGGCCTCGTGCGAACAACGGCAGGACGTGTCAGCCCGGAAGAGCTCAGCCAAAGTCAGCCGGTGATGGGACAAAGGTGTGAGGACTTGTCCCGTCAGAGCCTTCACGGGGAGCTGCCGCATCAGAAACAATGGCTCCCTGTGTCCCGCAGCAGTTTATCATCCGGCGATTTGCTGGAGTGTGAACGGACACGCAGGAGATGGAGCGACTCGCTGACACGTTAGAGCTGCGGTCCGGATAAAGCCGTCCAGCGCTCTTACCTCATCTCTGCAGAGGTCGGCGCATACATGGGAACGGTTTACAGCGACGGGCGCTCAGAAGCAGCCAGTGATGTATTATTGACGCGCTCACTGGCGGCGTGGCGCTCTAATCCAGGCGAGAGGGGCATTGTTTATTCAACAGCGCCATCTCTGAGAAGCTATATGATACGGAGGCACAGCGTGTGTGGAGGAGAGGAATATATTGTTTGTTTGTATTATCGTGAACTTTCTCCTGACTTTCTTTTCTTTTTTCTTGATTTCATGATTTAAACTGCATGTGTTTGTCTGTCAGTTTGTAGATTTGAGGGCATTAATCCATGGTTAGTCTTCACTTCCACTATGCCCCTTATGATGATGATGATCATTATCTCATTATTATCATTTTTGGAAACACACTTAAAAGTGAACATTTTGGAATGACTCACCGACAGTTTTCCTTTCCAATGTTGCCTTGCTCCACTTCATCCTCGTCTTCCTCCTCCTTCTGCCTTCACAATGTGTTTGTCCCTTATGGGGTAAAAAAATAAAATAAAATCGTCAACACCAATCTGGCAAGGTCGGAGGTCACTGGGGGTCAGATCACTTCCTGGGTGTTAGGGTACAGTATGGTTTAGGCTGTCTGTCTTGATTGACCCTGAGCAGGAAGTCTGCACAGGGGATCAAGAACTCCTTTCACATCACCCATCATGCCGTGCTGCCAGCCGCTCTGAGTTTCACTGGCAAGGTTCAGATGTGAAGATGACAACTGGAGCTGCCATCTTTTCTTTCTCCTCTCTCCTCTTCAAATCTCTCCCCCTTCCAAAGATAGAGGGGCTTTTGTTTTGTCCAATATTTAACTTTGTGCTCAGTACAGCTACTGTTGCCTGTGTATGTTTTACTAATTTGATTGATGTATGTTAGTTATTAGATATGGAAATTACTAATCCAGTCAGAGAGACAGTTTACTCTGTCTGAAAGGGTTTTTTCTAATCCGATTATCTTTCTGATCATGAATAAGCCAAAGGTAAATAATCTCCGAGGAGAATGTAAAAGGATGCTGTGTGTGTGTGGACGTATCTCATTCATGATACATGGACAACACTCAGGGCTGTTAACATTACGTATTTAAATCAGCTACTCAAAAAAGAAGAATAAGTGATTAAAATAACTACAATTGAATATTCAGGCAAATAGAAAAAGGATATTTGACCCAGCAGCTCGCTAAGATAACTTCAATACAGACTGAAATGTTACTCTCTCAGGTTGAAATAATCCAGATTTTTCATTTAGCTTCTATGTGACACTTGACAAGCTGTCTTATAAAGAAATCCCTGACTGGACAAGAGAATTTTGGCTAAAGAAAATCTGGAATTTCTGCCATATTTTTGGATATAAAAAATAAATAAAAAATCAAACAAAATAAATACTATATCATAGATCCCAGAAATTCACTAAAGATCTAAATTAACAATCCTAGACAAATTAAAATCAACCAAAAAACCCAAATAAATTGGGGGAAAAAAATGACATTTTTATACATTTTTCACCAAAACAACCAACAACTAAACTAAACCACACTAAAGTAAACTAAACTAAAACTTCTTGCCTATAAGGATTCATGCAGCGTCGCTTTTACAAACTACCCACAATGAGTAAAATGATTCCATGGGATTAAATTGAAGTAGTTTTTGAGATTTTCCACAAAAACAGACATACAAACCCAAAATGACCTCATCACAAAACCAGTAATAACCTTCGATCAGAACATTTTCTGATTTTTGACATTAAAATCTGCTTTTTTTCTACATTGTTCGCCTTTCAGTGTGATTATGCCAGCGCTGCATTAATACAACATAAACTCTGCCCCCTCCTGGCCTTCACTATACACTCAACCCACTGCGCTGACCAGTCACCATGGCAACTGGCACAAAACTCATTTTGCTGAAATTTGGTGATGGCTTTTGGGGAAGAGTAAAAAAGTGAACAGTTGTATTTGCTGTGTGCGCTGTGAAAACATGTCTTTCATACGGTGCCAGAGATCCTGTGAGGCTTTGTCCTCTGTACAAATATGAGTGGCAGATTCTTTACTGGCCCTGAGCAAACATCACGGGCTTCGTCACTCTCCTCCTCCTCCTCCTCGCTGGGCTGACGGTAACGTGGGACGCAGTGTAAAAAGAACCGGTGGCACTGAGATTGATCTAGCTTTAATTAACCCCTATACAACCATCCAAACAGGCGGCATGATTTATGGTCTGGCTGTAGCTGAATATGGGCACAGGAGAGCTTGTTGTGCTGTAAAGCGCAGGCAGATTGATCACCACAGGGTCGAATCCCATATGAGAAACACGCTCTCAAAATACATCCAGAAACCTGCAGTTTAAGTCAAATCATTTTATTTATAATCAACTGTTCACTGTATTTTAGTATTAAAGTTTCATTTGTTTCATTGAATGTCATATTTACAATCAATGGTAGAAATTAAGTGCCTTTGATGAAGTGCACTGTAAAAGTACAAGTATAAATCCAAGCCACTGATACTTGAATATTTCTATTTTCACTCATCTTCCCACTTTTCTTACTCTGCATCCAAGTACAAAGTCTGTCAGCTTTTTTGGATACAATACAATACAATCAAAGTATCTAACAACTGCCTGTTTTCACTCAGTGTGCACAGCAGCAAGGAGTAACAGATGTTGTGTTTTTGCTAGGTCAGTCAAATTAATTTGATTGATCGCAATTCATCATCTGTGTATGTAAAAAGGACACAGACAGACAGACAAATACACGGACGTGACATTTGTCTTTGATTGTTTTTATGGTAACATGGTGTGTTTTCCTGGAGTGTGAGTGTCTCTAGTTGATCGTCATCTGATGATCAGTATTACTCATCCCTTGCTGTGTGTGAAAGTTCTTTATTTAAAACTTGAGATGTGGAAAGTTGGCTGGATTTTGTTCCAATTGTTGCTCAATAAATAAATAAATCTTTCATTAGCTAAAAAGAATTTAAATAAATAACCTTAAATTTTATTTTAAAAAAACCACATGAAACGTCTGCTGCAAATTCTGCAATCAATCAACTCCATTTCTGCAGTTAATCGTCATCAATTGTGATTACATATTGTAATCATTTGACAGCCCTCGTTTTTGCTCTTTAAAGTGTTGCAAAGGTTTCACCTCATTCGGCAACATTCATGTAAGTCAGTAAAATGGTAAATATACGCATTTGAAGTAATACTATAGAAAAAAACACTTCAGCATGTGTGTGTGTTTTCATGCTGAAGATTATGGAACAGCGCCCACCAGTGACAGCAGAGGGGAGCACAGGAAAAACGACTGCGCACACTGACAAACAAGCGCACGATGGAAATGATAGTAATTTGCCCGCTTTAAGTAAGTGAATATCTCAAGTAACTTTCAATGTAGTTTGAGTATTATAATTACTTTTAACGTGTTTTGTACACGAGGTCCTGTCGTGCGTGAGTCATGTTGTGTCATTATTTAGACTGCTTGGGGAAAAAGCACACAGTTGTACTTTTGTTACATTAAATAAAGCATCCTTTCCGAGCGCAGTGTGTAACTCTGTCCGTCAGTGCATGGCCACACCCCTGTCAGCGCTGTAAATTCCTCAACATGCATTGTTCTGCGCTGATTGAAGTGGTTCCTCCTTTTAAGACAGAGTGAGGCATAAGAGTGCAAATCACTGACTAAGCAGGATGGGCCGCACAGTATCTCCTCCCTCTCCACTGTAACGGGCCCAAAATCATGCTGCGCTCGCATGGCTACGCGTCAATACTTTAAAAAGACATGAAAAAAGGAGCGGTATTAGCATATCAAAGAGTAACATCTGACACAGCCCAGCCTGCCTGCCTGCCTGACTGCCGAAACCAAAGTGGGGCACACGGGGAGGAGTGGGTTCCACTGTAGACGTCCACAGAAGAGGAGGAGGAGGAGGAGGAGGAGGAGGGAAGAGTGAAAGCGAGACGGTTTTACTCGAGACGAAGGGGAGGAATGAGAGCAGGGCCCAAAGGGAGACTAGATGATTCCAACTACATGGCTCCATCGGTTTGTATCTAAACTTAGACCCTGGTTAGGGCGATACATTTTATTCTTTTAAATCATGCAAACACCAAATTTACATAAAAATCATCATAAATTGATGAATGCTTCATTACATTATGTGATTATAAATTAATGTACTCGTGTATGTACACATTATAGACAGAGTGAGGCACGCCTGGATGTATTTCCTCATCTGGACGACTCTAACTACACAACATATTGTGTACATTTACAGAATAACAAAGTCTAATTAATGCCATGCATGTATCAGTCTTATGTTTAGATGGAATACAATGTGCCTGTATTTTAAATAGTACACGTTTTATTAGTGGCTTCTACCGCTTTGTCTTTGTGTCGTTGTACAAATATAGTTCCAATAAAAGTCCTTTGTTTTTCCAACAGGCACCTCTGGATGGTGTCATACTCCCATTTACACTTACTGCTTCAGTCGTACTGTATCATATATTTCTGTCATCTCTTAGAACATATTTTTATTATCTAACTACCATACACAAGTATCTTTGACATCATATCAACGAAAGTCATGTCAGCTAAGCAAACTTTTCATTCTTTTACCTGTTTGATCAGTGCACTTCAAAACAAACAGACGTAGAAACAGCTTGTTCACTCACCCTCAAAAGCTGGCGGTCCCTACACACTACTACAATACTATATATATATATAGTACATATACACACAGTGCTGTGTAGTGTTGGTCCCCCCCTATCAAAACTGGTGTTCGGTGTTCTGGTTTCCCAGCAGTCATTCTGACAGTAAATAGTGATGAAAGGACAAACACAGGTGTTATCAATGATATTAATTAGGGCTCCATTCCATTTAGGTTGAAGAGAGCCTGGTACTAAATCATTGACCCTTTATCCTGTAGAAGCTGTTCTTTTCTGATTTTTAATACTGAAGACACATTTCCTGTATTTTTGGTTGGATTCGAATAAAGAGATAGATAGCATTGATAAAACTACAAATCAAACGGGAGACCAAGACTTTTACACAGTACTGTATAATACACATAGAGTTTACTTTTCCCCAGGCTCACCAGTCTCCACCCACTTCCAAAGAAAGAAGTATTTAAGTTGCCCATAGGAGTGAATGGGAGTGTGATAGAGTTGTTTGTCTCTATGTGTCAACCCTGTGATAGACTGGGAACATGTCAAGTGTGAACCCCACCTTTCACCTAATGACTGCTGAAATAGGCTACACCCTCACCATTAACCTGACTTGGATAAGACTTAAGAATGATGGATGGATGGATGATGGATGATGGATGAATGATGGCTGGATGGATGGATAATAGATGGATGGATGGATGGACAGATGGATGGATGGATGGATAATAGATGGATGGATGATGATGGATGGATGGATGGATGGATGGATGGATGGATGGATGGATGGATGGATGGATGGATGGATGGATTGATGGATGGGTGGATGATGGATGGATGGATGGATGGATGGATGGATGGATGGATTGATGGATGGGTGGATGATGGATGATGGATGACGGTTGATGATGGATAGATGCATGGATGGATGATGGCTGGATGGATGGATAATAGATGGAATGGATGATGGATGGATTGATGATGGATTGATGGATGGATGGATAATAGATGGATGGTGGATTGATAGATGGATGGATAATAGATGGATGGATGGATTGATGGATGGATGAATGGATAATAGATGGATGGATGGATGGATTGATGGATGATGGATAATAGACGGATGGATGGATAGATTGATGGATGATGGATAATAGACGGATGGATGGATGATGGCTGGATAATAGATAGATGGATTGATTGATGGATGGATGTATCTGTCTTGTCCTTCATATTTGTATGGTGTGGATAGACATTGATAACCAGAGTCAAATTCCTTATGTGTGAACGTCCAATTGATCTGATTCTCACTGTTTTTAATTAATTTATTTACTGCGTGTGACAATGTAGAATTGTGTTTTAAGGAATTAGTCAGTAAAGTCTTTGGCCTGTAACAGGTCTGCATGCTGGTGAAATTTCTGGTGAGGAGCTGTATTTCTTATCCAGATGGACATTTGGTGCTGTTTCCTGAACGCAAGCGAAGAAATGAAGGATGAACAGAAAAAGAAATGACAGAAAGAAAGAGAGACGGCTCGCACGACCTGGCAAGGCATCGGGCAGGTGACAGCAGAGATTGTAGGCGGTTCAACAGGTGCTGCATTAAAAAGCGCCACTGACAGACAGGAAGAGAGATGAATGTTTGGTGTCATCTCCCTCCTCTGGTTTCCATCCGCTGTCAATGAGGTGAAGACAACCAGAAGAGAGCAGAAGAGAGGAGAAAAATATCAAAAAAAAGAACCCTTCTTGGCAGAGTTGTAGGACGTACTGTATTACAGCTGTATTTAATAAAAGGCATGGCAGCAATCTTCCAAGAGCACGGGGGAATTTCTCCAAACATCCTGCAGAGCTGAGAGGCCGGTGGATCCCGGCGCTGGCCTGATTGAGGGCTTCCTGTTTTGAGTGTTTAATGAGGAACGACAGAGAAAGTGACTTCCAGGTCGCACAGGTTGGACACTTTCCTCTAAACAAGAGCGGAAATTATAGTTTTTTCCCCGTTTCCAC
>OMNV01009636.1:22245-36958 GCA_900303265.1 Brotula barbata
CCAGTGTGACTGACAGCCATAAACAGATGAGCCACACTTGTCCTCTCACAGTAGCTGCGTTATCTATCAACTATCAAATACATTATGAATCATGCTTGAAGACATTTACACCTAACTTGAAATCTGAATGAATGCTCAGTGTCTCGGTGTAAATGCTGGCAGAATGCATCGCGCTCTTTGTACCCACGCCGGATCAGCTAATTCTTTGAAAGAGCGATTAAATCAGGGCCTCTGCCTCCAGGATTGATTGGACTGAAATCATAAATTTGTGTGACTCTGTCTATTATTTGAGCTGTGCGTCGATATACTTCATATAAGTGATAAAGTCTGTGAAAACACTTGAAACATCACAAATGTGTGGCTCAAAAAACCTGAGCAAGTGTTCCACGCTCTTTTTTTAGTCTTATACCTCTCACTGTTGGGAAATTAGCCAGACTAGGTCTTTTTAGGTCATTTTTTTGCCATGTAAGCTGCTTCAAACTCCATTCATTCCTTAAAATCATCCACTGTGTTTTGTAACTGCTACTTTTCATGTGACTAACAATACACAGCCATTTAGTGTGAGCAGGGAGATCCTTTATCAAAGTCAAGCGTAAAGGCAAATATTGTACTACTGACTCAAGGTACTCAAACATGCGATGAGAAGAAAAAAGAAACCCAAATCCAAATACACTGCAGTGCTATGTGTACTGCAGAATTCACAGGAAATGAAACTTATCCCTCGCAGCTTTATCTGCTCCCTGACCTGCTAGATTACAAACGTTGCAGCAGCTTTTTTAGTTAATAATTAGCTCATTAAAGCCATGTACTGGGGTTGGGATGGAGAAGTATGTTTATCTGCTATCTATGTGTGCTCATAAACAACACCTCATTATGTGGCTACTTTCACTTCTGCATCCCGAGCTGCCTTAGGTTTCAGCTTCAGCACCAATAAATTGGCTGCGTACATAGCAGAGCTCAGACTGACGTGGTCCATCAAGAGGAGAAGACATGGCCCCCGTACTGGTAGGTTATTCTGCTCTTACATTTAATTTTACACTTATTAGTCACTATAGATTTGGTTTTGTTTGATTTTGGTGTTGTTTAATTGTGCTCATGCTTGCTTTTGTAATATATAATATTGTTATTATTATAATAATAATAATAATAATAATAATAATAATATATAACACATAAATGCTACATGACTCATCATTTCCATCATCACTATGGGGATTCTACTGTCTTGTGGGGGTTTGTTATTGTGATGCACTCCATTTTAGATAAAATAACGTAGATTAATAAAGGTTTAATGATAAGACAGTTACATCGGATGATGAATGTGAGGAGATAAAGCAGGCTGACTTACCTATTAGAGTGAACATACGTATATTTACGCTTTTTAGGATAAAATAAATACGTCGGGATTTCTAAAACGCCTGAATGTCCGTTATTTGACTTTTCTCTCATATGTGTTCAGCGTCAATATTCGAGTTCTTTTTCCATTCTGTGTGCGTATTTACATTTTTTGATAGTTCTCTCAAAGTCCCGCCTTCTCGTACGCTACAATTGGTCGGTTATGTACCGACACGCGCCCTTTATGCAGCCGTTGGTCAGAAGGCTTGTCAATCATTAGCCTGTGCGCGCGTGTGTTTTGGAAACGTAACCAGCTCGTCCGTGTTTTCGTCCTGGTCGGAATCGATGGGAAGCCATGAGTATCTCAAACTGATTTTATTTCATGTTATTTGAAGTCCAAGAAAAGAAACAATGTTTTGGAAAAAGTGTGTTTTAAATTCATTTGACTTGTAAGATCCAAGTAAACAGCAATATGATTATTTTGCCAGCGTCAAGTATCCATTACCACAGTGCCTACAGTCAGTCACAAATCAAATAACCAGAAAAAAAGTGTGTGAAGTTATTCCATAACATTATGATGAAAAATTTAATTAAAAATATTTGTTGACCAAGTGAACATACTGATTCACTTTCTGCGGGAAATGTTACAACAAAACAAAACAAATAAGATAAATTTAACTTTAATTAAATTAAATTAGATTAACTTTATTGACATTGTACAGAGTACAACGATGTGCAGTTTGCATCTAACTACAGATTCTGGAGAGACACTTAGCCTCGCCTTGCTCAGGCGCCGCCATCTTGTTAGTCTAATTTAAAGTGTCACGAATGTGTTTGTATGGGCGCATTTCCCATAAGGCTAAGCGAGCTGACTGTGACGAGTGACGCCTTCTGGTGTGGTGTGCTTAAGAGTTTAATGTATGTTTTCAATAAAATTTACCAAAAGATATGACATTGTTCAACATTTCCTCCCCTCCCCCACATGACAAGTAGCTGTGTATCGTTTGTTATGCTACAAAGTTACAAGAGCGGAAACGTAGTCACTTACTGGAAAAGCTATTTTTAAAACAGCTACTGAGAAAAAAGTAGTTAAGTTAATTGCTTTACTTACTTGTAGCTTGCTTATCTCCAACAGGAAATGTAATATATGTCTTTATTTCAGTTTGATGAAGAGCCAAAGCCTGGGGACCTGATTGAGATTTTCCGTGGGCTGTATCAGCACTGGGCGGTTTACATCGGAAACAACGAAGTGGTCCATATGATACCACCAAGTGAGTCAACTGTAATATTGACAAAGTTCAAGGGAACAAGTCCCTAAACATAGCCTCTCTAAATCAGTGGGTCAGTCTAACTAGACCGCATTATAAATGAAAATGGACAACATGAGGCTAGCCTAGTTTGATAGTGATTGCATCATCAATCGTGTTTACTCACGTCAGCTACGCTTCGTATTTCTCTTGTAGGTTAGCCATGGATCGTCTTGTCATGTTCAAGCACATTCTTTTCTTTAGGTAGCTTCCAACCAGACAAGGTGAAGACTTCCAGCACGGGTCTGCTCCCTAAATGTGAAGTTAGCTAACCAGTTACTTACACATCAGTGCTAATAAGTGGTTTATTTTAATTATCCTGGTAGTTTAAATAAAACTATGCTGCTTTCAGTTTAGGGATAAGATTAGCTATACCACTAGCTAGCCCAGCTCATGTGAAACAATAGCACGAGGCAACACAACATGCTAGCGTGCTACTGAGGTATAAAAAAATGACAAGATGGCTGTCGATACAACAAAAAAAGCAGATAATGGGTTAAAAAAAACAACTCCACTTTGTCGCTCACTGGTTTATCAGCTCCCTCTGCCATCTTGAATGAAAACTTTCACAACAGTTCAGTCAAATTGCATTGTTGGAGTGTCTCATTGATGACAAATAAGTGCTGGTCAAAATAAACAACAGCATATTTAAAGTGTGAACGGACTGAGAAAATGCTGCGTACTGCGGAGACACCTCCTGTCAAGACAGAGACATCTTTAATCAATCAATTGGAATCAATTGATCTTCTTTTGTGACACTCAGGAGATGAATTAGGAGGACCTGTTGGCAGCCTGCTCACAGTGCTTCACAGCAGCACTGCTAAAGTGAGGCGTGAGAAGATCTGGGAAGTGGTCGGCCCTCACCGTTACCATGTCAACAACCTGCTGGACGATGAGTTCCAGCCTCGCGTGAGAGGCCGTATCGTGAGGGACGCCTGCTCGCTGGTGGGACTGGATCTACCGTACTGCGTTGCCTCAAAAAACTGTGAGCACTTTGTGACCAATCTACGATACGGAAAATCCAAATCTCGCCAGGTGGGTGTGCTGCGCTCGTGGTTACATGAGCTCAAATGGATGCAGATCAAACCATCAAGTCTGTAACATATTAGTGGTCTTGGTGATGATTGGGTTCTGAGAGTATTCTGTATTGGTTTGTCTCCCACAGGTTCAGGACGTGGCTGAAGTGGCTGGGGGCGTCGCTGTAGTGGCTGTAGCTACAGCAGCTCTGGGTGCCATTTTGTTTTCTTCACTCTGCAAGGAGGACAAGAAAAGACGAGATTTTTAGGTACGGCAGCGAGACAAAATCGCGTTGGACCACGTGGCACCATTTACAACTGTAACACATTCCTGGCCGACCTGAACGAATGCCTGCCGATGTATAAACTACAACAACTTGTCTTTGACAGAGCTGTGAAAAAAACAACAGGAAGGAAGAAAACAACATTAACATGGCTATGGATGTGCTATCAGCCTGCTGCATAGGTCTAAACCAGAGCTTACTCCGTTGTACATTGCAAATCAAACTCTTATTGCTGATTTCTACAGAGGCACTGATCAGAGTTGGTAACTCTTTGTGTTGTAATTTGGCACTAGAATTGATCCAGAATAGAGAAGTAAATTGATCTATACTTCAGTGAGTTTTCAGAGATCTATTCTCGCTTCAGTCTGTCAACATCTGTATACAGAACTGAATTATAGCCACTTGATGATTGGATATATGGATGTATTGGATGTCTAACGGCCTTTAGAGCATCGAGTAAACAGGAGCCGAGCGATCTGATCTCCTGGATGTCCCCCTATATGATATTCTGGGTACATGCAATTGGGAAAAGGCCAGAGAGTAGATCCTGAGTAGGAGATTATATATATAATCTATATATATATCCCGAGAGCCGTGAGAACGCTGTAGGACCCCCCCACCCCCGCCCACCGCAGAGGACATGAGGGCCACTTTGCTTTGTTGTGTCTGCGTCTCAAACCTGTACGATCAGTGGAAAATGGATAGATTACTGTAACAGCCAATCACGCTGATCAGCTCCCGCATTCAGGCGTGTTTACGTTTTTATTTATTTACGTACCACCGTTCCATATTTATTTAAAGTAATTGCATGAAAAAATGCACAGGAGCGCTGAAGCCTCAGCGCTTAAATAGACATCGACTGTAACTCATGTTTCAATTTTGGATCAACGGAGCAGAGCAGAAATGAGAGCCAAGGACTAGACGGAGAAAAGGAAGCATGAGGCAGCACGAACCGGAGAACACAGACGAAATGATGTTTTTCTTACAGACTAGTTATGAGCTTAAAAGGTCTTTAGTCCCATCATCCTCTGTGGGCCGGGGCATTGGGCAGCTTCACAATCTACTACTGTTCACATCTGGACCCGTGTGTCTGTGTACATACACACATTCATTCACTTTCGTATAGGTGCAATGATAACCATAATGTACCACACACACACTAAAATCTCCCCAATACAATGACATATAGGCGGTTACATGACTGTACTTATTACCTGCATATTAATGATTATTATTACTGGTATGTATTGGTGCATGAATCTTTGGATGAACACACACAAATAAATCAACTAATTCATGTCAAAATGAGATACTTCACTCCTCGTTTCCTCCTTTATATTTATCAACTAACGTCCTCTCCTGGATCCTGTGGGTTTCATCATTAGGTGCAGTACAGCAAAAGGGGATGAGGCGGATTAACTAAGATTTTCCTGACTTTGATATTGATGTTTTTGAGTGTAGATATTAGTAATCGATGAACATTTCCTTGTGAATTCCGACCTCACTGCATTCTATTTTGGTACCTGTGTTGCCGCATTTGTTGTTCTTCTCTGTCTTTGTACTTTATGGTTAGTATTGCGTAAATAAGTATCCAGGAGTTTTCCTTGACGAATAGAGTCAGTTTAACACATTAATCTAAGAAACGGTGCTAGTTGAACTCCCAGCGTGCCTGCGACAGTGCAGCAAGTTCAGACGTCACGGACTGGAATTTGCACTCCGAGTATTTGCCATTGAGAAACAACCTTTGTAACGTAGCAGTAAAACTCTTTGAATCGGTTATTACTCTGTCACTTTGCTTTGTTTGCTCAGTATTGTCATCCCAGTGTTTATTGTCTGTCTGCTGAATTCTAATTATACTTTGTTATTTTAATTACAACTTTTACCTTCGATTTGCTATTGTGCATTTGGTTCCATTAATTGTCCTCTGTTTTGAATTATAATTTATCTGATGATTCATGTCTGTATTTTGGTTCTTGTGTGTAGTTTGGTTGAGGGGGGAGGGATGTTTAGATTTGGTTTTTTTTAATGAATAAATGTTGTTTTTCCCATTTATTTCCCATGTTTCTTCCCTTTCTGTTAGCAGCTCCTGTCATAGTGCCTTTAAGTGTATGATATGCAATAACAATGAAAAATGTTGCATATTTGCCGCTCAAAATGACAAAAATATGTCGATGTCACATAGAAAAGTCAACGTAAAAGTGACATCTTAACTCCAAACGTCTTTAACAAATTTGTAATGACTCGTGTGGGCTCTTTTTTTGCCACTTCCTGTTTTTTTTGGAATCCTGTGTACTTTTTAGTTAGCTTTGCGTCTTATTTATTTCCTGCAAGTTTTCTGCATCACCTGATGTCAGTGAATTATCACTTACCTTTGTGTGTGTGTACGAACATCTCGTCGACCGTCCCTCCGTTGCAGGCTTATCGCTTTCCTTCGAAGGTGAAAGTTCAATAGGGGATTTCATTGTTATTACTATAAGTGAGTTTCTATTGTGAGTCAACTCACCGACACATTTAGGTCAACGTGACTAACAGCAGCCAGTAAAAGAGCAGAGCCAACTGTGATAAAAGCAAAGTGAAAAGAGGCCAAACACAAACCGGCTTTGGTGTGTGTGTCAGTGCAGGATGTATGGCTTCCCCCTCTGCACCCTCTCACGGCTAACGTCTCACATTCACGGGGTGTCCGCTCGGGCCAGGAAAGTAGTAAACCCCCAAACTCCTTCCATTGGCTACAAAGATGTCTTTGAGCCGCGTCTTTGCACCTGCTGGAAGGGAAAACGCCGTTTAGAGGGTTTCAAAAAGCCGATGGCTGCCATGATAAGTCAACAGATGAGCGGCAGTGAAACTTTGTTCATCCTGTGTGGGGCTTTTTGTGTGTGTGAGTGTGTGTCTGTGTGTGTGTGTGTATGAGTGGGAGGGGTTGGGGGGGGTCAGTAGGACCACATAAAGAGGAGGACGTGGTTTGGAGATGGCGGCTTGGACCACCCTAAATGTAGGGTTTTCTGGGCGCCGATGCCTTCTCAGGTGGCAGCAGTTGAAACGTCCACCACAAACACACACACACACACTGCTTCATCCTCCTGCCTACAGGCTCACAATGAGGAAAGTGTTCGGTGGGGAGGGGGGGACCGCCTCCGAGGCCGCTGACAGAGAGATTAGAATAACAATGATGTGGGTTAATGACGTTTGTGTGATTAGACACAGAAAGTCGTTACTGAAAAAACCATTAGGAAGTCAAAGCCAGGGGACGGGTTCTCTTAGAGCCATTACTCAGGACGCATTCTAAACAGGGCAATAATCAACGCTCACAGAACACCGGCGTCTCACTCTGCGGTGGCTCCTCCCTATTTTTAACACTCTAAAGGAACCTAAAATCAAGTTTTCACCTTTATGTTTCTTTGAATTTTGCTGCCGTGGCGTTTCTGCCAAACCTTCACGGAGCAAACACGCCTTCACGCCAAGCCTCACTCTGTTCAAGGACGCGTTTGTTTGTTTGTTTCTTTGTTTGTTTGCAGAGTAAATCAAAAGCAATCGTTTATTTGGTTTTTTTTATTTAGTTTCCCCTCAAAAGCTCCTATATTATTTAAAAATGTATCATTTCTCCCCTGTAGAGCTGAGAAATTAGAATGATACCAAATAATTTCAAAAACAAACATTTTCATTCCTTTTATTACCCCCCCCCCACACACACACACAGACATACACACACTTGTTTCCGTATAACTGACGTATGTGTATATTTTGTCAAATTTTCACACACAAATGTTCTTTTCTCCCATTAACAATTTTGTAAGATTGGATGAAAAATATTTGCGACACAGTGGATTAGTGGTTGCCACTGCTGCCTCACCATAAGACAGATGTGGGTTAGAGTCCTGGTCCTTCCTGTGTAGAGTCTCCATGTTCTCCCAGTGTCTGTGTGGGGTCCCTCCCAAAGACTTGTAGCTTAGCTGAATTTGAGTATCTGGATCTACCGTAGGTGTGAATGGGAGTGTGATGACATGGATACACTCTGTGCATGGAACTCAAGAGAACTGCGTGAAAATGTTCTCTCATCAGACGCCAGTTCTCTCATCGTTATAATTTTATCAATGAAAATCCAGATTTAGCCTTTTTTCTCGATCTGTTTGTGGTGAAGCTGTTTCTAACTGAAGCGATGGCGGCGCGTCTCGTGAATTAGCAGCAGCTCCTCTCAGGCTCCCACCCAAACGTCTTCACTCAGAGTGGAGCTGGCAGGAGGAGGCACAAACACTAAAGGCTTTGAAGGAGCCTGAGCCGTGTTTAAAGTTGGATGGCTCATCGGCAGCAACAGTTCTGCCTCTTTAAGGCTCCGAGACGAGCCTCCTCCCCGACGGGCTCCCAGGCCCTAATTATCCTCCGAATCACAAACGCGGCCCGCTCCGAGCCAGCCGGGACGCAGATACGTGACGATAATTCAATGTGATGCGTCTTCAGCCATCACATTTACGTCCACGTTACGAGGCCGCGGCATTATTTAAAGCGACGGCCCGAGAAGATTGGCTTCTGTCTTCATCCACTGAGTTTAATGTTTAATAGAGAAGTCACGACGAACGAAATGAGATCCCAGAAGACAGAAGTACTCAAAGGTTAGAATCATCAGAAGGTTTTAGACTCAGAGTCGTTGATACAGACGACATTTAAAGGGGAGGCTCAGCTCGTCACAGGACAGGAAGCTTCTCAGGACACACTTAGGTGATATGACCACATTTTACAGGGTTAGATGAGTTAATGATGGACCCACAACACGTCTTAGGCAGAGTCTGCAGCCTAGGAGACGGATTCCCAACAAAACAGAACAAGAACCAATGATTCTCCCGGCTTTCTCAGGGTTTGGGTTTTATGACACATTCAGCCATGTTGATTGTTTACGTTCGGCTTTGTGAGTCACGGAACGCTAAGAGGTCCGATTTCAACTTTGGAAGTTTTGAGCGTTGACTCCGGATGAACCTCAGCATCACAGCAGAGCAGGAATGCAACCAAGGAGCTCAATGAGGAAACCACAGTGTTCCTACTCCCAGTGGCTAAACGAAGGCCACGATGTGGTTCCAAAAATACCAGATCAAAACTGTGTTCTGGCTTTGTGTGCCACTCCAAAACAATGGGGAATTTTTTCCCACTGTGGTCCAAACTAAAGCGTTGGATTTGCACCATAATCGTTTTTAAAATTGCATTATTTTTGTCAGTAATGTGATTTTTTTTTTTTTTTTTTACCAAACGGAGCAGGACGATTCCCCACAATAGATAACAGGCTGCCAATGCCAATGATGTGGATCACAGCCACGACACACACACACACACACACACACACAATATATCAAATATTCATGGAGACACCAGGTTGGCTCTACATTTACATTTAATGAATTTTCAGCAGTGCCGAAACCACAAGAAGAAAAAAGTTCCTCTGATACCAGCAGAGCAAAGTCCGGAACAGACTACGACTCCGTGAGGATCTACCCCGTCCAGCATTTACATCTGCTTCCAAAGTCTCAGATGACACACAGAAAGACACAAGAGCGGGGCGCTGATAGGGCATGGAGGGGGAGAACGAGGGTGATGCTGAGCACGATGAAGGCTGGCGTGCTCAAAGCCCTCGTCTGAACGCCTCCCTCCCAAGCGGGCTCAGAGGAGAGAGGAACTGAGGAAATGCCTGTGGGCCGGCCTCTTATTTTTCCATGGCGGCGTTATAAACATATAGAGCAATAACGTCTCCTGTACCCTCTCCGTACCCGCAGAGCTGCGGCCGCTCTCCCCAAAGCAGCAGTGTGTTATTACTGCCTCACTCACCGCCTGCCATGAATGCTCTCTGTGTGTGTGTGTGCGAGCTCTATCTGTGAAACACATAATGAGTGCAAATGTTTATTCCTAAAGACTTCCTGTGTAAATGATCCCGGTCAGGTAGATTCGCCGGGCCTGACGCGTGGGCGTAAATATGTCACTAAAATAGACGACGGGTAAAAGGCGAAGATTGTGCGTCTGCTGAATGGGAGACTGTCCGTGGAAAACAAGAATAAACGCTCTGTGCATCCATACGTTTGCTGCCCCGCCGCCCTCTGACCCCCGCGGGACGGCCTGTTTACCTCTTTATTTATGTATGAACAGCAGGAGGCCGGCTAATGATCGCACCTCAGCTGTCTGTGTCTCTTTATTATGGAGGTTTCAGTCCCTCAGTGTTGCTGTTTTATTTCTAAAACTTCTTAAACTCTCTTATCATTCTTTATCAGTCATCAGTGTTTCACCTGCTGGGCCTTTTTTTTTTGTAATTGTAAAGCTGCGTTGATTTGATTTAGTATTCTTATGCATGTTAAAATATCTCCAATATCTCCAATACTCAAGCAGCATGATGGGTTTGTCTCCATAACCACAGGGTTGTGGGTTTGAGTCCCACCATGCTCCTTTCTGTGGTCTGTCGGTCTGCAAAGTTATATTGTCCCTCATAAATTTCCCATTCTTGCAGGAATAATTTTCTAAAATTTAATAAAACGATGAGATATTAAAATGAGGCGGCAGGGTGGTTCAGTGGTTACACTGTTGCCTCACTATCAGAAGATTTCAGGTTTGAGTCCTGGTCCTCTCTGTGTGTGTGGAGTTTGTATGTTCTCCCCTTGTCTCCAGTTTCCTCCCACCCCTTAAAGACATGCAGGTGAAGTGAATTGGAGGATCTTAATTGGTCATAGGTGTGAATGGGAGCGTGATTGATCTTTCTGTCATGGGTAAGTGGTGTGTGTGTGTGTGTGTGTGTGTGTGTGTGTGTGTGTGTGTGAGTGAGTGAGTGAGAGAGAGAGAGAGAGTCTCCACTTCATCACATTCCGACTCCTGCTACACTCAGACACCAGCGAGTCTTCATCTTCGTCTGATCTTCGTCATCCTCTGTCACAGGAACACAAACAGCAGCAGCGTAGGATCTTCATCTCGTTTCCTTCCTGGATCCCTGCAGGTCGCCGTCCACCTGTCGCTCCTCACTTGGTACCTTGGTGCTGCTGCCTGGATCGGTGGATCCTGATCCACAGAATGGGGCCTCCGCCTCAGAGACTTCTGTGCGTTGGACCCCGTATAGAACTTCAACTTCATTTAATTTTCCGTTTGAAACATTTGCAATGCATGAAAGTGTAAAAAAAACAAAAAAAACACCTACTTTGATCCATTTCTGCTCTGATTTGATGAAGAGTTACTCTGCATTCTGGATCTCTTTGATTTTCCACTCCCGGGGTTTCTTCCTGTTTTTCTTTGTCTTCATAGAGGACTCCTTCACTTGGGTCTTTTTGGACGTCTTCACAGGAACGCCTCGTGTTCCCTCGTCCATTTCTCCTCCAGGTGACGATCCTCCACCATCAGAGCAGAAATTAGAGGAAGAGGACGTCCAGATCGATCCCTGATTCAGCAGTGGAGCTTCTGAACGCCCACGCCTGAGAACTCTGCTCTGATTGATCAGTTGGCCATGTTATGTAGCTGCACCAATGCTTCAAAGTTGATGGGTGGACCTTATCAGTTTTATATATGAGTAAAATAATCTGTTATAGAATAATGAAGCTTTCAGTTCATGGGTTCTACCGTAATGGATCCATTTTAATAGGCGTCTACTAGTTTGTCTCTTTCACAAGGTTCAGCACAAAAGACATAATATGGTTCCCTTCCTGTTACAGATTGTTTCATAACGGCTGTAGAACCAAGTATCAGTATCTTCAAACCAGAAGGGAAATTTGTCACATTACAGACTGACATTTTTTGTTTTGATCCTTTGGGTTTTATCTCTGCGATCTGAGTGAAACACCAAAGACAAAAATCATTTTCCTAAAGCCAAGCAGTCCCCACAGAGAGCTGCTGCAGCCTGCTGACAGAGGCCTCCGAGTCACCCAGCCGGTTCCCCCTCTCCGCAATCTCACATTCACATACAGACATGCGAGCTGATGAAACGGTTTTGGCGACGTATGATGAGCCCTTGGATTATTGTCATAGCCAACCCCGATATTATAGAATTACAGTCAGACAGAGCGACTCCTGGTGCTGCGCAGACGATTACCCTGCGGCCTGGATCTGGGCGGAAAAGCTGCATTAGGAAAAACCTCAGTCTATCAGATGCTGAAAAACAGGAGAAATGTTGGCAGATAACGTGTCAATACCAAGCAAAAAAAAAAAATCACAGAAGGGGAACTCACTCTGCTTCATTAGAAAGTTCCACCCTGGGAACAAAACACAGACAAAGGAAAATGAGGATTGATGTTGATTTTCCATCTTTTGTCTAAGAATCAGGATTTATAAGTCTCTAATGTGCACTCAAACAGTTTGGGAATGTTTTAAGTTCTAAGCCTGCTCACTCGTCAGTATTTTTAGAGTCAAACAACCACCTCCAAGCGTTCCATGACTCCTGGAAAGCACTCTGACCTCAGTTTTGGAGATTTAGCTCCCCCCTTTGGTGACTATATGAACTGCATAGACAGTGGAAACTTCATTCTATGCAGTGAGATGTCACCATCTAGCGGTGATTCTTATGTACTACACAGTCCGGATCAAGTCCTCTCTGAAAGTCCGTCACACAGGAATTTAAACGAACTCAAGGTGGCAGCGTGGCTCCACAAGTGATTTTTACACACACCGTGAAAGAGATACACAGAATCTGGAATATTTAGAAGATTTATTCATTTAATCTAAAGTCACACACCAAGATACAGTTTGCTGATTTTTCATTGGGTTGGTCAAATGATTGAAAATTAGTTTTCCTGCTTTATTCACCATGATTGCAAACACAAACCTTTGACAGCATCAGAAAAAATTCAAACTTTATTCTTAGTGATTTATTAATATGTTAGATATTCGAGTTTGCATGCTGTTTTTCTTTAATGTAAATTGAGAAATAATTTATGCAGAAATTTATCACAGATTAAGGTTTTATCTAATGAAATGAGACAAATAAATGCTTTGATTAAGGCTTTGATTTGTATTCTATATAAGCTACAGCATTAAATATATTGATGTGACATATATCTATGTCATATCATCACAAAACACATCATGTGAGCAAACACTGTTTCCAAATCAAGGTTATTTGTGCAAATAAAGTCAGAGGCAATTTCATCCCGAACCAGTCAGCCAGGATAAAACATTTACAATTTACAAACTCCTGCAGCGTAAAAACACAACAATTAAAACCATCAGTGTTCCCCAGAAATACAGAGATTATGAAAATGGAGCTCAGCTCAGACATGATGAGCCTCACACGGCTCCACACCGTCCAAAACAAAACCAGCAGCTCATCCAAACCCAGCTGCTGATCTGAAATGTTCATGGACATGTGACACACATTGTGAGTGTGATGTTACGCCGTTTAGTGCTCTCTCTCTCTCTCTCTATTTCTTTTGTGTGCTCGCATGCTATAATTTAGTGGACGTTAAACTTACCTTATTTGGACTCAAATATGTAGTCATTATTCCCAAATGTCTGAACCGAACTAAGTGGGCAGGTTGGATAAAATCCAGGGGGTTCTATCCTCAGCCACCCGTATCAGCCACGCCCATTTCTGCCTCTCAATACATAAATTCAAAACATATTTTTGGTATCTCCTTCATCTATCTATCTATCTATCTATCTATCTATCTATCTATCTATCTATCTATCTATCTATCTATCTATCTATCTATCTATCTATCTGCCTGCCTGCCTGCCTACCTACCTACCCACCATCCATCATCATCATCATCCATCCATCCATCCATCATCACATAATCCATCCATCCATCCATCCATCCATCCATCCATCCATCCATCCATCCATCCATCCATCTATCTATCTATCTATCTATCTATCTATCTATCTATCTATCTATCTATCTATCTATCTATCTATCTATCTATCTGCCTGCCTGCCTGCCTGCCTGCCTACCTACCTACCCACCATCCATCATCATCATCCATCCATCCATCCATCCATCACATAATCCATCCATCCATCCATCTATCTATCTATCTATCTATCTATCTATCTATCTATCTATCTATCTATCTATCTATCTATCTATCTATCTATCTATCTATCTATCCAGTCTCATCCCCACAGGGTGTACCATCCATGTCAGGTGTCTGTCTAAGAGGTGTAGACCGTCAGCTGGTCCGTGTAGAATCCGTGTCAGTCCATGTGGGTCCTCCTGGTCCCACTCAGACTCTGTTACCTTCATTTCCTTGCTTTATGATTATTCTACAGAACAGAATAGTCAACCTAATTTCTCTTTATTTTCATTTTGTGCTGTGTGAACCACTCTCCTGAGGAAGAGGAGGCATTGCTGGGCCTTCACCCCTTAGCATGAGTTGATCTTTCTCGGGTTGATGACGTTATCCACAGATTTATAATCACGTTTGGTTCATCTAACAGCTTCATTTGCGGACTAAAGTAAATAAAACACACGTATGTCCTGATAGATTTATAGATCCATCAGTCTTCAGACCAGGATCAATATCTGGACCAAAACACACCTGTAGAGTGTCATCATGGGTACACAGGCCTGATGTGATCTCTCATCGTGCTGTCTGTTATATTACTGGTTTCATGGTTAGGATCACCAATAATCCTTAAATGATTAGAAAATCAAAATCAGAATCAAGAATGCTCCCACAGACAATATTATTATATTATATTATATTACATTACATTACATTATATTATATTGTATTATATTATATTATATTATATTATATTATATGTCAGTCAATGATTATGTCTAGGAGAGGTAAAGTGTGTGTGGGGGGGGGGGGGGTCCCTCCT
>OMNV01009637.1:0-23591 GCA_900303265.1 Brotula barbata
TGTGAGTTTCTCACATGTAAGCCAGTATGGATGCATGCATGTGTTAGTGAATGCGTGCCTGCATGTAAGTAGGAACATGTGATTTTATTACTACGTGTGTGTGTGTGTGTGTTTTAATGAATGAGTGTGTAACGTGTGGTTGTGAGTGTGTGTACATGCTGGTGTGACTTAGTGTTGTGGGCCTCCTCACTTGGCTGGGGTAGCAAGTGGAATTTTTGGAGTGTGATGTTAAATTTGCAGACTCTGTTGAAGCAGACACAAACAGGGCAAACTTCCATAAATTAGCTGCTTCACAACATTTTTCAACCAGCTTAAGAAAATCACTTCCACAAGCAAGCCATGATAATAATGATCTACCTGACGTTATATATGTGAGCAGTTTGATAAATCCGATCTAGGACAATCTACCAATACTGCTACAATTAATGCTCCTAATAAACCGTAAATGGTCTGCATTTCTATAGTGCTTTTTTCCAAAGTGCTTTTACAATATTTGCCACACATTCACCCCTTCAAACACACATTCACACACCGACAGCCGAGGGAACCATGCAAGGCCCACTTGCTTGTCAGGAGCAATTTGGGGTTAAGATCTTGCTCAGGGACCTTGGACATAGAGGATTGGGGGATCTAACCAGCAACCCTTCGATCACTAGTCAATCTCCCTTGCCTCCTAAGCCACACCTCCCCTCAGTAGCACTACTACTACTCACTATTCTATAAAGAGTAGTTTACAAGCTTATCAAAAGGATTGAGACTGGTAGATGAAGAAAACAAGTTTTTTTGTTTTGTTTTTTTAATTATAATGGCAGTTGAAAGTCACAGTAGAATGGGGCCAAGCAACGAGCCTTGGAGCACACCATGAGAAACTCACCATTGAAAACATGTCATTTGGTAAGCTCTAAATCAGGCAGGCATTCAGCCATTGTCTTTTTTATGCATCGTACGTCATTTTTTAACGCAGCTTATAGCACCGGATGCATTCCACTATGTGCCATTACTGTTGCATTTTACGCTAGAGCTACAGCATATTCCACTATTCCCGCAATCGTCGATGTGCATTAAAAGTGTGGCAAATTTTGTTGTGTTTATTTCTCATCATGAGCGCATCAACAGAAAATATCCCACATATCCGCAAATGTCAAGGATGGCATGGGCATGAAAAGGAGAGGACTTACTTTCACTGACATCTACCTCCCAAGCCCTGCCAAGCTGCCAGATATAAACAATATTTCATGTATTGTTACAACACACAGCCAAACAATGAACAATAGCTGCTTTTTGTGTAGCTTTGAGGGCTGAGTCAAACCACTGAACATTAGTATGTTTGCCAGATTAAAATGCCTAGGAGCCACCATCACCTATAACAATTGTAAAAAATGTTCTCACAATCATTTAAATTCATCTTCATCAGTTTTTGCTCAGTGCTTCCAATCAGACACTTGGCAGTGCCTCAGCTGAGACAGATGAGCTACATTTCATTTGTGAGATTTGGCAGTAGACATATTTAAAGCGGCCTGGAGATGATCATGAATCAATCTGGATCTATGTTTTGATTTATTAAAGTTCATAGCGGAGGATAGTTTTTCACACAAATGCTGTCCGTGCTTCCAAACAGATGCGTAACAGCGACGCTCACCCAGTCCATCTCTGCAAAGGACAGGACAGCACTCCCTTCATTTGATCCCAACAGCATAAAAATGACATTGTGAGCCGGTGAACTTTATAGAATGAATACATGTCATCAAGAATCATAATCCTGTCCCTTAACCATATCGGACATTGATTATCATTATTATTTCTCTTAGTTCATTTAAATGAAGGCCTAGCGACTGGACGCCTGCAATATACTGACCTAGTTTTTACAGGTTGAAATTGAATAAAATGCCCATTCAAGTGCTCCATTAGTGGCTTTTGTCACACGTGGGTAAGTCAGTTTAGCTTTATTTCACATTCTAGTTTATTACCTTACAATGATTACATTATGTTGTCCTGTTTGTCGGTATGGTAAACTGCAGCCCTTCAGGCACACTGAGACAAACACTAAAAAATTATTGTACCCTGGCTGACCCAAATACAGTTTGACCTAGTAAATACAGAGTACATAGTGTTGCCACACATTGGTCCTGTTGTTTTTCACAGAGACCTGCCAGATATTCTAACTCACATAAAAGGGGATACTCCGGACGCCAAAATGGGTCGTTAACCAAGATAAAGAGAACATCCAAAAATCGAATTAAAATAAATTAAAATGATGTTTGAGAGATCTGAATCTCTGGAATCTATAAGGGAGTTGAATTTTGCCCCTTCCCATTATCTGAAAAGACAAATGTGTTGTTTTAAATCACAATCACCGAGCGTGGCGTACTCCAGGTCTGACCGATTCAGCTCACTTTCGAACTAACAGGCTGTCTCATGAGATGTTTGCAAGAAACTTTTAGTCCTGCTCTCCTGAGATATTATTTAAGCTAATTACAATTGATCATGTCCTCACTTTGCAGCCCCTCCATCCCCTGGACCTGTCTCTCTCCAAATCGTAATTGTTCAGAATGCCCAGCATGCATCCCCGATCTGCAGTGCTGACCTGAAATTCCCTTTTTATTTTCTGCTTCACCGTTCCTCTCGTTGCCTTTCTATCCTTCCACTTCTTGTCCTTCCCCTGAAAGTGAACTGAATACATAAAATATTTTTGTTACTTTTTAAAAGCTCTTCTATTGTTGAGCATAATCGCCACATTTCCAGATCTTCACCTGTTTATCGGTGTGTTACTTTGTGAATAGCGCTTGTGTGCAGGGCGAGTGTTACCAAGGTTACGGCAGTAGCACTAAATAACAATGACAGCTGTGGCTAGGGAATCTAGTCAAGCAAAATGATATTGCCATAGATGCGCCGTACTAGTAAACAACGCCACATTCCCCTTGGTCTATAAGAAAAAAACAACTGGTATTAGAAAGTACAATGGGCAACGAACGCCACCTGATTCTTCAAGCAGATAACAGCTACTGTCATGTGTTTGAGGGAGGTTGTTCGGTTATCATAAGACACTCTGACAAGGTTGGAGTGCTAGCCAGTGGCTGCCAATGCCAGCTCTTTAGGAACAGACCCAAAGCCTAACAGCAGTACAAATCTGTGATTATATTACATCCATATTACACTGAGAGGTTAGAATCAGTGGAGAATGACTGGATTGTTATCTCCACAGTGGTGTGTTTGTAGCCATCTGTGCCGCAGAGTTAGTGTGTATGTGTGTGCGTGTGTGTGTGTGTGCGTGTGTGTATGTGTGTGTGTGTGTGTGTGTGTGATTACTGGTCTGCGTGATATCTGTTTTGTGCCTGTGCGGCTGGTGCTGCATTCATCTTTCAGTCACCCAAAAGCAGATGTCACCGGGACGATGGGGAGCGGCAGATTGCCGCGGCGACCGACCGGTGGCAGGTTGAAGGTGTCCCTGCCCCGCGGTGCCCAGCAGATGGAAGCTGAGGTCATTATCTGCTGCTCTGTTCATCTTTTTACCCCCGCCTCCTCCTTCACATGCTCTCCATCTTACTGCGTCACATTACAGCGAAAAACGTATCAGTTCAATTATGTAGTCGATTAAATACAAACACATTATAAAGTGCTTTACACCATGCAAACACATTAAGAAACTTAAATTGTTTGTTCCGCTGTCAATTATCACTCATTATCGCGGACTCCTCTGTGAATGTGATTAGCGAATCATTCCTTGTTTACCTGACTTCAACATCACAACCTTGATGAGCAACGCTGCAAAAAATCCACAAAGGCAAGGCAGAGGGCTTGTCCTTATAACCAATAAACATCAAAGTCTGGCCGAAAAAGGTCAACCTGAACAAATAAACCGAGACACTGAAACAAGAACTACAGGCAGAAAGTGGGGCAGCATGGAGGGAAGCATAGCAGGCAAGTAACTGCTGCTGTCCTCTGAGGCCGGGATCCGTCTCTAATAGGATGTGTGGACAGTATAGGGGACATTAGTAAATCCAATGTTTACATGCCTCCTGTCATGTCCTTTCTGTGTGCCATGCTGCAGACAGCTGTCTGTAATACAGGGTTACCCTTTCCACTGCAGCAGCAGCACCGAGCGGCTATCTGGCAACCGAGGAGTGTCAGCAATTATCCCTCAAACTGCCTCAGGCTACAGTATATTGAGCAAATCTCACTTCCTGTGTGCCTGCTGCTGCTGCTGCTGTTCAGTGGCTCTCTGCTGTTGGTTTTCTGCACTCGTACAAATATGAGCCAGACACGAGCTCCAGATGTGTGATGCTGTGCATTATTGGGGCCACAGAGTGTTTTGTTTGTGTTAGCGCAATTATGTTTGCAGCTCTGGCGTCTGTCCAAATGTGCTGAGTTATTTTTGTTTGTTTGCTCTCTCGTTTAAAGCAGCATCGTAACTGTTTAACTGCATATGGGCAGCTTTCTCTGTCAGAGACTGAGCGGTATTGGTCTTTTTTACAGCCGTTGCACACATGTGGCACACAGACGTGTCTGTGGCTGGCTTATTGGGCCATTGCTTTGTAACCATAAGCTTCATTTCTACTGAGATACTGGAGTGATCAAAGGTTAGGTCTGTGTAAGATGCACGTGGGTGTACATAATTTTCATGTTCCTGTGTGGCTGCTAACATGCAATTATGCTCTGATTGAGGCAATAAAGTGATTTTTCATATATCATGTAAATATCATAATTAGATCAACAGGGTAACAGGCCTGTGTATTTTCCAGTCTTTCGATTTCCTACCCAGAAACAAAAACAAGAAAATAAGGCCTGGGTGGTTAAATTATCACACCAAAATCTAATTTTGTGTTGTTTTTCCCCTTTTGAGTATTGTTACATAGCCAGCAAAATGCAAAAATCCAATATCCCTCAGTTCAAAACTGAAACCCGGGACTACTTTCCAATATATTTGCAAGTGCATATATGCAATGTGTCAGTCTATTTTTGGTGCTAGACAGAACAAATCTAATGGCAGGTCAGGATAAAACTTGTCTACAGCGGAGGTTTAATGAGGCAAATTATAGCCACAAGAATCACATGCATGCAAAGATTTCCACTGAATGATCTCAGTTCGGCGTAAAGAGGGGGCATTTTGACATGAGTTTCAACAGGTGTTGTGTCAGGAGACAAATCAAGTCTGACACTTGTTTTGACATTGCTCTCAGTAGGGCTATATATGTCTGCCTGTGTTTTGTTTTGTTTATGAGGTCATACGTAAGTATATTTCGGTTTCATATCCATGGCATACTTCCAGAGCACAGCACGTAGGTTTTTATGTACAAGTGGTCATATTTCTGCACCGTTGTTGTGTAGTGTCAGTTATTTCTGTACACACACGCATATACAATCATGAACATGTAAAAAATATACGATCAGCTTGCAGATATACAAAATTAATCAAGCGGCGTAATAAAAAAATGTCATCCAAATTCTCAGCAGAAAGTAATAAAAAGCGCTACAAACAAGATCACAGCGGCACATGCATTGTTTATTGTTTGGCCTCAGCGTCTGCTCCAGGAGCCATTTTCAGCCTTTTTATTCTCAGACAATCCCTTCACTTGAGAAAATGCATCTGTGCGTCTCTTAGCGTCACCTTGATGCAAAATTGAGATTCTGTGGAGGTGAACATAAACAACTCATGAGCTGACGCATACTCTGGAAGTATGCCGAGGTCTTCCAAGCAGTCATGTCGTCCTCTTTGATGCTAATCCTGTTTTGTTTCCATTAAACCGTGTACAGTTACCCATTGCAGAGTACAGACTAAGTCGCATAACCAGCAGCAGCAACCTTTTGCTAGACTGTTGTTTGGTTTACTTCCATGCCACTAAGCAAAAGTGTTACATCATTATACACAAGCGTGTTAACAATCCATTGGTTTGTAACAGTGGAAGCAATGCATTTTCATCACGTTAATTAACCAAAGAAGGTCAATAAATCACAGAATCCATACATGTATACATCCTGCTCTGTATTATTCTATAAGGTGCACGAATAAAAGAACAGACATCATTTTTCATGCTATTTAGTTAATGGACGCTACACCCTAATGTGTGTGTTTTCTTCTGAATTAATATGAAATAGCGACTCGTTTTTTTGCGTTTCATCGGTGGCTGCTCCATTACCTTTGCTGTACTTTGAATGTGTGCAGATTTATGGATTGCGGGTTTATGTGCTAATGGAAAATCGTAGTGATCAGATGCTATGTTGTTATGTATTCAAGCTTGTAAGTGACTTAAAGTCATCCACTGTAATTGCTTTGTCCTATTGTGACAGGGTTAACTGTATCTGTAATTTAATCAGTCAGTGCAATCGACTGATGATCAGACACAAGTTCAGTCATTACCATTCCAAGTCTGGCTGGCACACACCAATCCTCACTAACGCTGTGCTGCCTCTCCCCAGTGGTGGATCTCAGGAGCCATTTTTGGCCCTGTAGCATTTTAGAGGGTAATCATGGGGCTTTGGAGCTCTCGAGCCTACATTTACATGTCAAAACCCCCCTAGGCTCTGTGTATAAGCGACACCAAATTGGAATGACAAAGCTGGGCTAGAGACAGCTGATCCACAAAGGAGGCCTGGTTAAGTTCTTCCTCCCAGTCACCAGCTGCTCCACTGACCCATAGCACCTCCATTCACCAGATACAAATGGAAGCGAGCGGAATGCCGCCACGCGCACCCACATGCTTTTTTCCAATAAATTATCTGCAATCCATTCTGTTACCATGTCATGTTGAGAATTCGGCTCCACACTGCGGATTCAGACCACGTAGCAGTGAAATTATGCAGTGGTTATCAATGTTTTTTTTCCTTGCGTTGACGTTCAACTGTAAAATTTTCTGCTATTCTCTGCTCAGTCATGGGATGACTTTCAGTTTTCTTTTTACAATTTCCAAAATACTTTTTTCATGCTATTTGTAAAAACAGGTCACACACCAAACCTTTCCATAGCTGGGTCTTTGGGGTTTTAGGCTGTTTTCGGGGAAACAAAGCAGAGAACATCAGGTGAACTCAGCTGTCATTGATTTTTTAACGCAGGCCTCCATGTGTAGCATCTGTCACATGGAACACCAACACTCTATTTGTGCCTGTCTTTAACAGGGATTAGTCACAGCCCTCACCGGATCATGCGCTGGAATGACAGGATACTGACCAAACCATGGAGGATATACCCACTGTGTATCTCTTGGATTTGTGCTTTACAGTGCCCCCCCTGACACACACCTGACTTCCAAGACCGACAGGACGAAGGCAAGGGGCTAAGTTGACAAGACAGCAATGACAGGGAAAGATGACAGCAGGATCAAGTCCAGATGGTAAGGTATGGCCAGCCACTCTTGAGGCAAAGAACAGATTACATAAGCAGATTTAAACCAGTGAAAAGCAGGACCTGTTTCATTAGCGTCACTGGTGCTGATCTATATTTGGAGCGTGAGCCCACAGAGACAGAAGCGCAGGGATGAAAATAGCCTTTAATAGCCCAGTTTAGGAGCTTTATTCCATTCCACTCTCCTGCCACAAGAATAGTGACAGACTGAGCCCACTCTACAGAGAGCAGCTCTCTTCACCCAATCACAGCACTCCCTCAGGCAGGGAAAGAAGGAGGAGAGTGTGGGAAAAAGGAGAGGGTTGGAGGGTTGGGGGATGGAGATGGAGAAAGATTGGATGTGGAGACAAGAATGAGCTTGGAGCTGTGTGAGTTTGTAGGAGTGATCCTAAAAAGAGCTGAGTGGCTCTGCGAGGAATATTAAATACTGAAGAGATTTACCTCGGTAGAATGATATTGCTGCATAGGCAAGGTGTTTTTATAATTCAACAGAACCTCATTTATCATCTCGTGTGTATAGCTAGCCGTGCAACTACTTAATTCCAGACCATTCATTACCCTACATATTATCATATCCTGATGTTTTTATTCCTGATTAATATTTCTAAATTCCCTTCCCAAAAAAGTTATTGACTTATTGCTCTCAGCTCAGGCCCAGAAATTCTTCTAGCAGTACTTCAAGCAAGGCTTTTCGTATTAATAGTCCAGAAGTGGTCAGACACACACATAGACAGTCACAGTCAATGCTGCTGCAGATGCGTGGGGGGCTGGGCAGGAGTGGGTGGTAGAAACCCAATCTCCTTGTATTGGGTGCCCATCGCCCCCAGAGAGAGCCAGAAACAAGAAGCCCAGCTGTCCTTAACAATGGACCTGCCCCTCACCGACCGGGACTCAAAAGGCTTCATTTAGTCCCCAGGCCATGCAAAGACTGCTCCTGGGGAGACTAGCCAGAACATGCTCACATAGGAGGCAGACATGTCCCTGTCAGGCTCCATTGTGGACAAAATTCTGGCTGTATGTCTGCAAACATGCATAACTGTGTATGTGTATATGCACAGTGATATTCTATATTTACAAAGCAATATAATGTAAGCGACGTATATTTTGATGTAATCACGTTTATATGCTTACCGTGCATGAATCAATAGTCAAAATCGATCAGCCATTGATCTATCATACCTATTTATTCATTTTACACATAAATGAATGGTTAAAGAGGCTTTTGGGTGACATGAACCAGAGACTTCAGTAAGTTTGATTATATACATGTTAATACTTTGCTATTAAGGCAGATTAATGTAATAAATGTAAACACCGTAATGCAAATGAATGAAACTTAAATCCATGTATGATTACTCAGTGTAACAGCCTCTGTGTGCATTTCTTCACTTGGTCTGTCGTCACACTCATAAAATTGTGTGCATGGAAATGGATTGACTGTCAAATAAATTTGTTCAATTAGGATAACCTTAGGGACATTATTGAAGTAATAATGATAATAACTCATCCTAATGTTGTTTGAATTACTATTGGTACACTTTAGCTCATTTTTATGTGTCGATTCTGAACACGGGGTGAGAGAGACAGAGATGCCAATCTGATTCAATTCGAGACTTCCTGGAGTTGAGACAGGATATGTGTTCACTTTCATTCTTTGCAAAGGAGAGAGCTCCAGTAAGCCGTACGACATGTTTAATTTTATTCATTTAAGATCTGCCTTTTTTGCCTCTCACCCACTTGAATTTATGAATCCTGTTTCATTCCTCCACGACGCAGGCACTGCTGCATGGGTATAAGGTTCATTAAGTCGAGGCAGATATGGATACTGTTGTTTTAGTGGCATTTGGATTGAATCCGACCCAGTCGTGTGGTAATGGCATTTTTGTGTACATGCCAAACTTGACTGAAGATCATCTTCTTTATAAATAGCTGTATTTATGTACTTTTCAGGTATATGCAGTGGTGTCTTGCGTATAAAAAGAACAATTATACAACACACTGGCTGGATTCACTGTGGCTCTACCACAACAAGCACAGAGTCATTTACAAACAAAAGCAGAGTGTAAATGTCAAACATAACAGCCAAGCAGAAAGCACGTTTTCAGTCGGACTAATATGTTTACGTGTATTTTAAAAGTTCGGTTTTGGCGACACTAAAACAATAAATCCAATTTTTCAAAAGTCATATAAATCGACTGACTAACTGGTCTTGAAGAGTAGAATCCATAGATACCCATCTATAAACTTATAGTTTTTTATATCATGTACATTCCCATTCTGCTTATACCCAAATATTTTACCTAAACATATGGGGGGGGAGTAACTGAATCTGGCAGTTAGTCTCACCCATTCTTACCCAGAAATCCCATATTACACTTCAATTGGCTCCGTCTAGGCCATATGTCCTGATGTTTCCTTCTCTCATGTTACGTGTGCATCTGTTACGTATAGAAACCAAACTACTGAACCGCTTATTGTTACTTTTTAGTCCGACGCTTTCACAACGTAATCAATAATGACAGTAATAACAACAATAATAATAAATGACCTGACTCTGTTTAAACGGTACTCAAAGCATGTAATAAGAGCGCTTTTATTTATTTGCAAACGCTCAGTTATCGGCATCTGCACTCCTTAGTCGTAAAATGTATTTCGCGTGAACAGCCCCCTTCAGCTGTCGATTCATATTTGTATTCTAGCTGGTAATTGTTGAAGTAGATGATGTGGCTGTGATAAGTGTAAGCGTAAGTGGCAGAGAGTTTGGGTAAATACATTGGGGAGGGAGATGTGTGGGTGAGACAAAGAGAGTGTGCAATTGTGTTCCGTGTACATGATGATCCCCTGGGTATTCCCCCGAGAGAGAGGCCTGTTTTTTTTTTCTTTGCAACACAAGAACAACCAGCGCTCCACGCGGGAAAGCACCAGTCGGGCAGTTCCTGGGCTAAAAGCGAACACTTCCCCTCCCCCATCACAATGATGATCCTTACTCATACGCACGGACAGGGGCACGCATGTATGCTACACATATGCTCGGGTTTACTGTATGAAGCACACACACGCACAGAGCTAGCCTCGTTCTCCTTCGCACGCCCATTCGTCCTCAGTGCCCTCCCCCTGTTTATCCATGGTGACCCAGGCGCTGATACCATCTCATTCTATCTCAGCCACATCAGCCAACTCCTCTGTGAAAACAGCTTCCCTTCTTCCCTTACACATCAACTTAAACCCTCTGTCAATATTTTCTGTCTCCTTCAAGCAGTGTTTGGGTTATAGAGCCAAACATTCCATACCATAACTGCCATTCATAATCTGGTTTTAGACAGTTGGGGTTGTGTCTCCTGCTATATATTTACTTTGATTATTGCATGTTGTATTGATTTATTCATAATCTGCTCTGATTACTGTGCAGTATATTATAACGTACACTGCAATATACATAATATTGACCTTCTCTGTTACTTTTCATCAATTGAAAGGTCACTTGATGTGAATTGATTACGTTAATATTTGCCCACGTACTCAATAGGCTGACTCCAGCGTGGCTGAGGACCAAAATGCAATTTAATCTTGAAAGGATTTCATTGCAAATGATCTGATTACACTTGGATCTGAACAAAAATATCCCCAGAACACTGAACAAGACTGTCCCCACGCAGCTTAAGCAGCTGAAACATCTATCTATCTATCTATCTGTCTGTCTGTCTGTCTGTCTGTCTGTCTGTCTGTCTATCTATCTATCTATCTATCTATCTATCTATCTATCTATCTATCTGTCTATCTGATCATTGAGTTCTTCATGAAGTCAATAATTGATAAGTGAAGGGGAAAGGGTGCCAAAAAATGTTCCTTGTGAAATGACCATGTTGTTGCACTCAGCTATATCACAACTCTAGATCATGCAAAATAACACACATAGCACGCACACTTATTTATAAATCATAGCATGATGTAATCTAAGAAATATCAGGAAAGGCGTAAAATTTCATTTATCACCTGAACTCTCGTGTTCATGGTTATTTGCTTTTGTTTTCCTTGAGAAGCTCCAGGAATAGTTAATAATGTCTGAAAATCTCTCACTATAAACATTTCTTACTCACTGGGGTATCTCATTGTCTGTGACAGCTCTCAGGGAGGCATTGAGGATTAGGGTCTGTGAGTCATTTTTACAGATTTTTGAGTTACCACAGGAGCTAAGGTTCTGGCCTTACACGACACATTTTGTGTCTGAAATCAATATGGTCAATACATCCAATCTATTTTGTTCATATCCCTGCTGCCATCCGTCACACTTATCGTGCTTCTTTCCCTGGGCTCTGTTAAAGTTCTGCCATTGAATTTCCCTCACAGTTCTAATGAACAGCCTTTTCAAACTGCCCCGCAAGGATTCACTTGAAAAGTGCAATTGTGAAATTAACCGTGATCATGATTAAACCTGCTGAACTGTCCCATCATAGTCTTTGATGTATTTTCTGTATTTATTTTGTTTTGTGTTATTTTCTGGCCAATTGCTTTTCTGATTCAGACCACATACACAAATGTGACACATACAAAGGAAAACTGAAAGTCTGTGACTGAATAGCAGTGCCCATCCACTTCCTGTGCCAGACAATAACAGGAAGTGATTAACAAGGTCCCCTACAGCCACCACCAGTGGTAGAAATGCTGTAGTTCCTGATGTTGGATTCAAGCTAATCTACAGGACACTCCTCCAAGAAATATTTTGTTCCCCAAAAAGCCGGATGCAAAACTGAACAGCAGGAAAAGGTGAGGTCTCACTTTTGGCTCAAGCTTCCAGTTCACACATGCACAAAAACACGATGACGTCTGTCTCGCTTAGTTTGTGTTGATGCATGTTAATAAAATATGTCTTTCTTTTAATGTTTTTAATATTTAGCAACACCTCACTTCATCCAGTTTTAGCCCTGTTGGACAGCTTCGGTTGAGTTCACATTTTTACACTCAGAACATTTACATACATAATTTGTGCACAGATTTTTGTCTGCACAGCCATAAACTCTGAAATCTGGTGTAAGCCATATTAATGCAATAGACAGAACTGAATATGCAAAGCAATGCATCGCTGCGGATGGCAGGAAGTACACCAGATGAAGAAATACATGTGCAGAATGCTGCTCCACTGATTGTAAACTGATGTAGCCTCTATATTCTGGATAAATAGATTTAAAAGAATATAATCTGGGTCAGTTACTTTGATTACATTACTAACAGTGAACGTAAACAACTTTTACTAGCATTGCTGGAAAAACATTCACCAGAGGCAGCAATACCAACATCTCCACTGGTAATAACCCACAGCTAAAATCAACTGGCTCCGGAATGCATTCTGGGTAGCGTGGGAAATCACTAACATTGGTGGAAGTAAATAATAATCCCAGCAGTTGTCACCAATGATTGTAAATAACGCCCGACTTATCACATCAAATGTTACCAAATCATGCTTCACCGCAGTGTGGCACAGGAACGTTCACCTACCATCCTTCATAAGCATTCATCAGCGCAGCTACCAAATAACTGATGCTACTTATTTCTCTGTCTCAGTCTGTAATTAATGTTCTTCGGGGGATGTGTAAATATAGTTGCTCAGTCTTTTAGCCAATTACGCAGAACAAAGATGGTGGATGTCAGCAGAATCCTCAGCGCTCTGGGAGCTCCCAGCACAACCAGGACTGACCTTCAGGCTTTCAATTCTTTGCCGCTGCTTATCAGCATGCATTACTTTATTATTGTTTCCAGACTCATGCTGTCTTCCAAGGACAGTTTGGGAAATGAATCATGCCAGAAATGAACTTTTTAATTTTAAAGCTCCTCCATTGTACCAAACAAACCCTGCACTGAAGATACTGCCACAGTGTTTATTTGTAAATATAGATATAATATAGATACATGTATATATATATAGACTCAGGAAGTCTTTTGTCCTCGAGGCCAACCGCCTGTACAACTCCTCCCTGAGAGGGTGGGGGGTTGCCAACAGACACACAGAATGAGCAGACTAACACGGCCATGAATACTATTATATAATGTTATTATTATTGTTATTTATATATACATATATATATAGTATTATATATATCATGTTATTTTTATTATTATTTTGTTATTGTTGTTATTATTATCTGTAGGATGACAGTAATTTCTGTCTGTTTGTCTGTCTATCTGTGTGTGTTTGTGTATGTGTGTCACTAATACAAGTATCGTGTATCAATTTTCCATTCATGAAGGATAGATTGAGCCACACAGTACATCTACATGCGTTCAATACTTGTCCTTAAAGGCATGATTAAATGCAAAAAGGCAACTAAGCTGCATACATGCACAGAATCAAAAGAGGTTCCGCCAATCTCCGTTTAATCGCGACATGTTGCGTCTGGCCATTGAGGAAATGCAGGCAGACACGGCATAGTACGATTAAGGCATATACATGCCTAAATAAATCCATTTGCAATTGTAATATCTGTGTGTGATGCTCACAGCAAGCATACTTTGATTTGTGGCTATTTAAATTGCATGAAGTTGACAACAGACAGTGACAGGTTGTGGGTCGTTATAAATGGATCGTGGTTCACTATGCGACGCGACTGGGGTTGTTTCTTTTAGGGCAGGAATTTATTGACATTATTGACAATAATGCAACAATTAATGTCTACCTGATGTATATAAAATTAAACCAAACAAGAGTGTGGTTCGCACAAAACTGTTATTCTATCTACTAATGTTATTCTTTTCCATCTTGTAGTTTTATGGTAATGTTTAGAGGACTATAATTGCATACTGGACTCTCTGTGCTGGTTAATTCTCAGAGATGAAGCTGTGACATCAGCCTGGCAGACTGAAGTTGGGTTCAGTAGACCATCGTCATTGTCATGTCTTTAATATATCGGAGATCCCTAACGGAAAAGACATTGAGTGAGAAGACGAGGGGAAAAGGAAAGGACACAGTGACCCTCTTTACTCATGTCACGACATCACTCGGCGCTGATCCATTTATAATTTACCTTCATGACTAAAGATGATCTTAGCACAATGACAGCGAGTCAATGAGAATTGCACAGGCTTTAGTCCGCAGGAATCAAAAGAAGAATGCTGTGACCTGTGATGAAAAATCAGACGAGACAGCTGGAGGTGTGGCTCATTGCCTACAGGATTTCAGAAAAATGGGTCACACATGTGGGAGGACTGATCTTTGTGTGTGCAAAACAAAAGGATTCATACTTGTCACAGTGTACACAGAGAGCTCCAAACTGTGAACATGGCACAAACGGGGGCAGGGGCCATCGGTGGCCTTTTTTTAATTAGATTTGTTCATGGTTGCAACCAAACTGATGGGGGGAGGGGGGGCGAATGTGCTGTGCAAACAAAGTGGACATTCATCAGTGCTGCCAATCACGCTGGACGTGATTAAGTTACACACCCTGTGGCCCCAGTGCTGAGGCTAACATTACACTGGTCGCCAAGGCAAACATAAGCACGCTGCACTCACAGGCTCAAAGGTCAGAAGGTGTTGGACTCTGTTTTACATGACTACCCAAAGAGGTCATATTAACATCTAACTATTCCACCCGAGGTAAATTATCATGTCAGAGCTATAACCGAGTCGATGTGAAAAGGTGAAAGAACCAGAGTGATGAAGTTTGTACAGACTGATATGATTTATGTCAAAGCGTTTACTGACAGCGTCAAAGCTGAAAGAAATGCATCAGAGAGCGAACAAGAACAGAGTTTCAAGATTCCCTCAAAAGGAGTTCACGGATTGATCTGCTTTGAAAAAAACCCCCAGAATTTCTTTATTCGTCTCTCACTAAAGGAGAGATGTCTGTTAAAGGCAAAGATCTGACACCACTCGACGTTTATAAAAAAAAAAATCTTCAAAAGACCTGAATGCTGAGATGAAAACATTAGATTTTCATCACACAGTGCTGCTGTTGCGTACAATGTTTACACGTTAAATGTTTCCTACATTCCTGATTTCGCAAGGAAACTCCTTTAAATTAAAGCCCTTGTTTTCAGATAGGCCGAGTCTCTCAGGATGTGGTGATGTAAGCATGCGCTGGCTTCCAGTCAAGCAGAGTTGCGTCAGTTGAGCTTAATTGCTTTCAGCATGAATTGTTTGGATCCTATCCACTGAAATCATATTTGCATCATTTGAAAAGGAGGGATGGCACTATCTGGAATGCTGTCACAAAAACTATTTACTATTCAATAGAGTCACATTTGAACATTTAACATTAACAGCTTAAGCCGGTATTTGGATGGCTGTGGCACTGAATGAACAAGAAGTGACTTGACAACTTGACAACATTTTTAACTGCTGGCTACTTGTGGCACACAACGACCGGTCTTAAGGGATTTTAAGAGGCCAACACCAAACCAAATGGCCCTCTCCTCCTCCACTTGTATCAAGAGTAAACAGGAAGCGTGTGGCATGTTATAAGGGGGGGAGGGGAGACACGAGCTCAGACGGAAAGCAAGAATGAGGGAAGACAGATGTAGGAAATGAAAAGAGTACCAGCTCTGCTTTTAGACGCGGCTATTGTATTATTCTCCCAGTCCGAAGACAATGAAAACTATTTTAGTTATTGAATATCTGCTTTTCCTATAATTTACACTTCAAAAGATAATTAAGGATCGAGCGGTGAGAGAGGGTGACAGTAACTAAATTCAGTCCCTACTTTCTCAGCGTTTTATCATCCCAAATGGCTTTTGAAACCGTGCTCCAAAGAGGGAGAGAAAAACACCAAATTCAACACTTTGTCAGCAATCTAACACATGGCACTGAAACAGCAGCAAGCAATGTACCAACACACCAGGATGCTTGTGACGAATAATAGAGAAGATAATTGAAACGATGAGTTAACCAAGTCTCCCACTGTTCCTCTGATAGTGCCGGTTGCAGGGTATGGGGGAGTCTGGTGTTTAAAGCGTGTATAGGTAGGCCAAACATTTACTGATCAACAGTTTTCATTATGGAAAAAGTGTAAAGAATCAAGCTGCCAAACTGCCTGTAAATTTCATGACCACAGCACATTAGCTCTGAGTCAGATTCACAGAGTCCAAGTCATTCATCTTTTATAGTGCTGTTTTTGTCCCTATTTGATGGCTGCAATTAAACATTTAGGACGATGCCTAATCCTGTCAGTTGAGTAAGGTAGACAGATACTGCTGCGGCAACGAGACCTGCAGTGAAGGATATGGAGGGAGGCAGGGTGCAGACTGACAAGCAGACAGACAACCAGCTCTGCTAATATTGCAGGGAGGGAGGTGCTGATGGCCTGTTGCCAAGGTGACACGGGCCAGCCGGGTTCTGTCTTATTTGCAGATGCAAACGAGACCTCGCAGCTCCAACCGACGCTTGCTAAGTCTCCTCTGGAGATACAAAGTGAACCCTCCTCCTCCCAGGAGAGCCGCTCTTGTATACACCTAAGTCGAGCAGAGAGGCCATGTGCTGCTATTTATTTGCTTTTCACGTTTGTCTGTGGCGTGCTTCCTTTGTGTGCCGTGTGCTCCGTTGGGAAGGAAGGATTGCTCATAGTTTCTAAGTGTCCAACAACCCCCATATAGACATCTCCTCTCCTTGTGTCCTCTCCTATTCCATTGATTCCCTGTGTTGAATTGGCCTTTTCAGAGAGGGGGCTGATAGCGGTGAGCGCTGCTGAATAACAGCCTTCCACCGACGCAACACTCCGCCCCAGCGACAACAAAAAGCCAGACTCCTTTGTTTGGCTAGAGGTAAACAGCTGGGAACAGATGATGTTGGCCAGGCTGATTTACGTGGCCACAGCTACTATGGTGACAAGGCTCTGTTGTGATAGGGACACATGGGATGAGGGGAGAGGGACAAAACAGAGACAGGCTGAGAGTGTGTGGAAGTCAAATATAGATAAAAAAAGGGGACAAAATATTGGAGAGCAGTTTGAGCACTTGTGTGTGCTTGACAAAGACGTTGATGGAAAATAGAGGGCTGCGAAATGTCACAAAGGTTTTAGAACAGACAGCGAATTACAAGGAAAGCTGAGAGCAAAAAATAAGGGCAGAGAAACAATTTTCTTGCGTTGTGTTTTTCTGCCTTTAATAAAAACAACAATAATCCTCACTTGTATTATAATAACCACCAACTGGCCCACAAAACAGAATTGTTGCATGCTCCATTGTGATAATCTGGAGGTACAAGTACAAAACAACAGCAATAAAACCGCCATTAACAAGTGTGGTTGTCGTGCGCGTATGAGAAACCCCACATATGCCGCGCAGACCAAATTCTGAATGGTTAAATGGTCATGAATAATTAGGGCATTCTCTCACTGAGCAGATGTCTCTTTCTGCCAAACACTGCTTCTCGCAAGAACGAACGGCAGGGCTAGATAAGCCTGATGAAGAGACAGAGGACGAGGAGGAAAGCAGATTGGAACACTGCAGTCGGTAATACAATACATCGTAGAGGCATGCAAACTCTCTCAATATGTATTCATGCACTGATCAATGCCTCCAGCCTCCTGACCCTCCCCCAAAACACATAAGCACTGCCATTATTTACGAGCATTCCCACTTGAAGCCCCTGTAGTTGCTATAGCCAATGATGGCAAGGAGCCACTTGGCCACAAAGTCATTGTATCACCGAACCCATAAATAATTCACCTTGCCCCTCAAATATTGATATGGAAATCAGCATCTCATCAACTCAGCGGGGAAATGTTTTGTTTTTTTCCAACTTAAATCTTCACACCGACCAATTTTATAAAAGATTGCAACTATTCTGTAACCCTTTGTTAGAAAGATGTCTCAGTTGTTTCATCACATATTACACTGTTGCATCATGCTGTCTCACAGAGGGGAGTGAACTTATCCATGTCAAACAAAGTAGTTCCAGTCACTGAAAGTCGATGATGGAATCTTCCTTTGTGGGACGTCACTAGCCATGATGGCTATAGCGATGTCACTCTTAACTGTCACAAAGACAACTACTCAAACCATCAACAACACGTGGACACCAATGACGTGTCCATAACATGAGCAGTCTGAAACACACCCACATCGCATTCCTTTCACTGGGTGTGTGTTAGCATTTTGGTCACTTTTGATGTCCTTGATGCAGCTTGGCAGCCAGCTAACAACTTGCTAGCTTGTATGCTAGCTAGCTGTTAGCATCTTCTATGGCATAAACTTAATGTGAATTGTTTGTTTGAGTGTTTCATACACCTCTATAACGTGAGAGAATTGCCATTAAGTCACCATGGCAAAATCTGAACTAGCTAAAACTGCTGCTGACCTTAAAAATGTCCCCTTAGGAAAGAATGACTTCCAGTGGGTGCAAGCTAAAAGGCGTGAACTTAGCGTAAGACCAACATACATTATCAAGATTATCATCTTTAACTCATGTACCCAAGGATTAGCTACAAATGTTATGTTAGATAGCATAAAAACATAAACACGAATATACCAGTCATTGTTGTCTAAGCTTCTTTGTATTTTCTTTGTTTTCTCAATTCTACCCTCTAAATGTCACAGCTATTTCCTTATAGGTTACATGTTGGTTAAATGACACCGCTCAACTCAATAGAAAACGGTAGCACAAATTTATCCCTGATCGTGTATCAGCAACCATACCCACACACACACACACACATATATATATATATATATATATATACGCACACGTTTTTGCATTCACAGACGAGTGGTTTATCTGGTGTAAATGCATTAACAGTATCTAAAGGTGATGACATGCAGGCGTCCAAAACAGTGGATTGTGGGCAGCGTCTCGCACAGTCTGACTCAACAACAGTTGCAAATACAAATAAATGCCACAGAGATGTGGCATTTTTCTTACTCGGTTATTGCACCCCTCCGCTTTCCTTATCTACATGCTGTGTCAATTCAACCCACCATCTGTGAAAGTCACCCAAGGAAAACAAGTGGCACATCAATTTATGGATTTGTCCGTTTTGAATCAAATCAAGGCAAGGGGACTTGAAGGATTTGAACCAGGGGAAACAATAATTGGTTATTATTAGTTAGATTGAATTACAGAGATGTAGATTCTGGGCAATCAATGGAGTAGCAAACAATTTAGCACTTGAAGCTTATTGATTTCTACAGCTTCCCATATATGCTGTAGGGATTGTGAAAGGCATTGATGAGTCCAGGTACAGCTAATAGGGAACATCACAGTGAGCCAATAAGAGACACAGACAAAGACTTCTGAGCTAGACCATCATTTTTTTTTTCCTGAAATCAGCTGAACCTGGGAAGCTTCTCTCAACAACTGCTCCTCTGTTGCCTTGTCTCTGCAAAACCTCTCAGTAAAAGTGCCTTTTTGGAAATTTCACTCTTTGACAGCTTAATGCGGTAAGTACTCTGCTTTGTTATAGTTGAGTTGTCATGACAAGATAAAGGACAAGTGCTCTAGACTTGATTTTGTATTATTTTCCATTGAACGGTACATGCCTGCCATCCTCAATTGTACACTGTTTACTGGTTATACGGTCACATGCTTGCACACTTGATGCCTGGACAATAGGATAGAACATGGGGAGCCTGTAAGTCAAGACAACTATTATTGATTCTGAGTTGATTTTGTCACTCTGTGAATTTGTTTGTGACTCAGGCAGTCAGTCGTGACAGTGGAACGCTCAGTCTCAGAAATATTGTGGAAGGCAAATTGTGTTTTTTAACCAGGCTAAAGAAGGATATTAGTCATGGTGGTGGTATTTCTGTGTGTGTCCTAATCGCCATCAGGAAATCCCCAGTGGAGGCAGCTTGTGGCACCTTATCCCATGTCAGTGATAATGTCATCATTGTGCTTTTGGTAACAGATGGAAATGAGCTATGCTCTGCTCTTATGCATGACTGGTTACCATAGTCAAATAATGTCTTTTCCCACTCTGCGAGGCCAGGTCTAAAGCAAATTGGTCTTTCATTTATTTTTATTCTTTCTGTTTGTGTGATAATAGATTAGTATGAAATGTACCATAGTCACATTATGAACTATAAATCTTCAAAAATGTTCTCCTCCATCATCTTGTGTGGATATTTTCTTAGAATTCTTTCTGTCATCAATCCAACTTATTCAACCTCCACTGACTGTGTCAGCTGAGCTCCATTAAATTTGACAATGAATACATCTTACTCATATTTTTGTTGTAATAACACGATAGCAAAAAACATAGGTATAGCATGCATGTAACTTTATTGAATGCAATTTTAACTCAAAAAGGGACATTTTCTTCCTGTGACATCATCATTGGTGAGTTTTATATAAATATCTAGGTACTGTAGATTATCATTTGTTGTGCTGAGATGGACATTTTCTCTCAAAGTTTGTATGACCTGGACTCTCCTCTGAGCTCTGTTGATTTAAAAGCTGATGTCGTTAGTCAGTTTTTAAACCCGCCCTACTTCCACCTGTTTCCTTGTATTAATTCTGCTCACACCACCGTTTCAGTTTGTCCATATCAGTATAGATCATTTAGTGATCAGACCTACTAAATGTACTTAGTGACAGCCATGTGTGATCGGTGCAAGAAACTGCTCTACCACCAGGTGCAACTTTCTCTCTCTGTTGCAGCCGGCCTTGCCCAAAACTAATACATATTGATAGAAAAGCAAAACATTCTGGGGACTGTGGAGCATTGTAGAGAGCACGGCAAACATTTGACCAAGTGAAGTGAAATGTTATGTTGGCTTTAAATCAAACCATTCTACCTTTGCAAACATGCAATTTCATTTTTACTACGTTGCTGCCTTCACAAAGCTATTGTCAGAAATTACTTTCCACTGTGGCTACTGGTGGAACACAGACAGACAGATAGAAAGTTGGATAGGGTGCTTGTTTTTGTAGGCAATTTGACTGCAAATATCGAAAAAAAAAAAACTGTCTATGTTTAAGCTTGAACAAGTGCAAAATGTTTGTTTTTCTCTGAAAGGAATGCTCTGGAGAGGAACAATGTTCACTTGTACTTGTTCCAGCCCCATGCTGTTTTCTTCTCGCACTAAACACCGTGCAGAAGGGTGGAGGTCAGGACAGAGGCAGCAGATAAGAGGGACAGAAGGGGCGAGAGAGAATGCAGGAGGGAGAGGATGGCGTACTCCCTGACCGCAGAGCACAACGTCTTATCTTGTCCTCTGTCCTGCTGGTCGTTATCTCCTGCACATGGACGTGAAGACTGTACACAGCTGTTTGCTGCCAGTGAAGACGGGAAAAGAAACTTAATGTTTTACATAAACTGTAAATAAAGCACTGCATCACTGACACGCTAACAGTCAGTTTTGTTGGAAATGACTGAAAAATACAAATAAATAGTAGTAAATACAAATATATATGTATAAGTGGGCAAATACTTTCAAATTCTCAAGTAAAGTCCAGGTTTTATAGCTGCACCACATAACATCATTTTATCTTTGGCAGTGAGGGATTAAGAAACAATAAAACATGATATTTGACCCGACAGTGCGATTTGTCAAGAATTTTGCCATTGATGAGTATTGTTACGGTGACATGAAAAAGCCCGACAGTTTTCATTCTGTATCTTCTCTTCTTGATTCATGGCTTCAACAGCAATATCCAGGGATGAGCCTAGAGTGGATCTTGGATAAGCCTCTCGCCTTTGGCTTAGGTCCCCACCCCCATCTCTTCAGTGCTTGCTCTCCTCTCTCCCTCTATCTCTCAAACACACACACATATAACACCACAGACAATCTTTGCCAATTTAATAAAGAGAGACTTTGTCAAGCGTATCTCTCCCACAGCTTCCTGGCCAGAGCGACAACAGTGTGGGTGAGTGGAAAAACAGGAAGAGGACAGGCAGACTACAGACAGTTCTAGTGGGCAGCAGCCTGACCTTTGTGTGTGTGCGCATACTGTATAATGAAGCCATAAGCATGCGTATGTATGTATGAACGTGTTAACCAACTAAAATGTCTTCACCAGGACGTTGCTCAACATTTAGAGGCAGCGATGGTGTAACGCAGATAGGCTCCCCCCTGTCAGGAAGGAGACTTGCCGTTTCCTGTCACGGACCTCTTGCTGTCAGCACCCATGTAGGAGTGGGATAGGACTGTACCATTAAAAGACCTCATGGTGGGAACGCCGAGACCACTGGGGCAACCTTTACCCTGGTCCAAAGCTTTTGTGGGAACTCAATAATGCACGATTTGTGTTTTTGTGGTGGCACAGCACGATTGCTCAGCTGAAATTCCCCCAGGAGGCTGAATATCCCTGAAAATGCAGACATCCCTCCAGTGTTATTCAATACAAAAAAGATAAAACACTGTGCCTGTACTTTTATCACTACCCCAGGGACCAAAGGTAACCTACATTATTCTACACTTCAGTTTGTTTTAGAGACTTTCAGAGCAAAGGAGACGTCCACTGGTATATATCCACAATGTTACTGTGTTTTATCCGCCTTCCTTTATAATTACTGTGTTGCTGTCAGAGATGTCGTAGCCAACTGTTTAAATACAAAGTGTTTGTTCTAATGCATCTCTGCTGCGAGTGAGTCATTTGGTAAATATAATGGAATGACAGCGCTGACTTTCAATTTGGGCTCAGCTGTTTAGCAGTCTAGTTAGGACACACAAAATAGGATGACACACGCAGCTGTCAGTGGCTTGAACGCACACAGAATTCGGCAGTGAATAAGTGTTCCAAATGAAATTGCAATGTGTGAAAACGGCGCCATACTTTATGTAAGCTTAACTTAAAACTAGGTCAAGTCATAGGTTGTACAGCATGCAAAGAGCCGAAACTGTCATTGCTCCAATGTGTCAATAGGCGAGACGCGTTTCAGTCTGACAGCATGGAGAGACTCCCCCGATGATAAACAGAAAAATGAAATTATACACAGAATGATCCAAATTCATCATTATTGTGTCCACAAACGCTTGTTGGTGCCTGGTTGCTGAGCTACAGTTATGGCAGCCTTACACCTCACTGTCATATTTATGCCTCGAGATTTATTTTGGAGAACTGGATAAACCCACCTCCCATGTCCCTGCTGAGACAGATCTGTTTACTGAAGAGGTGTGTTTGTGTGTGTGAGAGGCACATGCAAGGGGGTTGGGGGGTCTACGGCTGAGGCTATGAGCACACGTGCGCGTGCGCGTGTGCGGGTGCGTCTTTGTCTGTGCTTGTGTGCATAGGTGCTGTGTTTGTTTGTGCGGGGGAAAAAGTGTCACTGGATTCCCAGCCACACAGCCCAACTCCTCCTGACATCTGTGAGTCAATTAGCTGACTGAA
>OMNV01009638.1:0-17587 GCA_900303265.1 Brotula barbata
TATGCGAACAACATGGTGGAGGAGTGCCTCGGCTGTCTCCTTGGCCGAGGGGAGTTTGGGCATGGGGACAAAGTGCACCATCTTGGAAAAGCGGTCCACAACTGTGAGAATGGTGGTGTTACCGTCAGAAACGGGGAGCCCAGTGACAAAGTCCAAGGAGATGTCTGCCCAGGGTCTTCTCAGAACAGGGAGGGGGCGCAGAAGTCCAGCAGAGGGTCTGTGCGACGCCTTGCATGAGGCGCACACGGGACAGGCGGCGATGTACTCTGTGACCTCCTTCTCCATAGCCGGCCACCAAAACCGCTGTCGGATGAGGAACATGGTACGCCGAACTCCAGGGTGACAGGAAATAGTAGAGGTGTGGGCCCAGTGGATGACCTGGGAACGGAGAGGGACAGGTACAAACAACCGGTTGGGTGGGCCACCCTCCGGGACTTGACAGTTGATTAGTGCATCTCTTACAATCCCTTCTATCTCCCAGGTGACGGCCCCCACAACGCAGGAGGCAGGGAGGATGGGAGAGTGGTCAGACTCGGGCCTCTCGGAAGGGTACACACGGGAGAGGGCGTCAGGCTTCCCGTTCTTGGACCTGGGTCTGTAAGACAGGTTGAAGTGGAAGCGATTAAAAACAGAGCCCACCTGGCCTCTGGATGTGGTTCCTGTTTTTAGCTTAAATAATATGAATGTAACTTTTGATTTGGTGATGACAATATTAGTCATTATCTGCATTGCAGTAGTGCTGATTGGCCATACATAACTATTGGTGTAAGAGAAAGTATAATGATCCTTCTGAGGGTGCACATTGTATGTTTGGACCATGATGGATGACTATTTTAATGTAGGACCAGTAGTTGTCAAACTTGTGACTCTCGATTGACTTGGCAGACCTTGCTAGTATGGTTAGAATGATCCATTGAGTGTGGGTGGATTAAATGTCTACTTTAATGTGACCCAATTGCTTACCGTACGAGGTGTATCATGTTCCAGAAATTCTAGTTACCTATGATTCTTGTTCATATTTTGATTTTGCTAATATTGTGAGATTATTAGTATACAGTTAGTTGAATTAGAATTGTTACAGCTTTGTTGTTACACCCTTTACTATCTATGTGTCGGGAATGAGGTTTTACATGCACTATACAATTTGTCAAGGGGCCTTTATGCATCAGTGCGAAACACTGTGAGAGTATCAGAGTGACAAAAAATAAAAATAAAACAGAACTTTCTATGGAGGCATCCACACTGGTTGGTCAATGCAACGTTGCTCTGCTACCAGTTTCTATTACAACAATTTTTCGTGTGTATATGCCCTCCAAAGTGCTGTAATTGGCTGATCGAACCATGCTCACCCCCTTCTAGGGATTGGTGCCAAGAAGAACCCGACAAAGAAGATATAGTCTGGGCTCGGGAAAACCAGGAAAGCCGTGGTCAAAAGCATCTGTAAAAGAAAGAAAGAAATCGGTGGTAATGGAAGTGATGAGAACTGAGCAGGACAAGTTCTTGTTAAGTCTGTTACTCAATGTCAGCAAGGCCAGTGAACAAGTTACAAGGGTATTCTCCCAAGGCCAATGGGATAAACATGCGTGTGGAATATCTCTGGCAAGATTGAGTTTTTCAATCAGAACCACATATGACACCCTTCCTAGCCCAGCCAATTGAATGGACTGCAGAGAACTTAAGAGAACTGTGGCCTGTGCGAAACGGCCCAGGTAAATTTCTACTACATCCCTTGTGTCCACTTTGTCCCTGGGTCATTACAGGTGGCGGCATGACGAGGTGCTAAGGAATCTGGCACAACTCACAGAGTGCATGAGAGTCTTGGCAAATGAGAAGCTCCAATGTCACAAGAAACAGCCTGTCTGTTTTGTTACAGATGGACAATCGGTGCAGAACTGCCTCATACAGGACAGAACATCAGTCCTGGCCCCAGGAAATGTTCAATGAGACTGCACCCTGACAAACAGCTAAGGTTCCCCACTGACATCATCATCACTACACAGAAACCTGACATCGTCCTGTGATCGGCAACCAAGAAGCATGTCTTGGTAGTTGTGCTGACAGTTAGGTCTATAAAGCACGTGAAAGGAAAAAGTTGCAGTAAATTCAGCTGCTGCGGCCTTTTGAGCCTCTCAACCAAGTGCTTTCTGAGAGAGATTGGCTTCAGCTCAGCGAAAATTAAAAATGTCCTAAAAAATCTCTCTGAAAAAGCAGAAAAGGGAAGTTTTTGGCTCTGCCAGCGAAGAAGAGGCAAGAACTGGTGGAAATGAGATAATACGTACCACCTGACAATCGATTAGATGTTCTGAGATTTTTTTTGAAGGAGGGATGGCTCCTAGCTGAAGACCCTCCAGCTGGTACTCCAGCAGAGGTGCGGCAGGCATAATTGCCTCGTAGGTTTCAACATGAACTTGTCACCAACAAAACATTGCCAACAGTTTGAGTAAGGGAGAGAGAGGTAGACTGCACGAGAAAAGGCCAAGACAGCCAGTGTGTGAGAGAAATGGATAGAGAGACAGGGAGGGAGAGAGGGGTATGAATGAATGACTGACGACGTAGTGTGTGCCTCATACATATATTTGTACCTATGCCCCGTCACTCTGTGTAGGAGGTGATGTGAGAGTCGACCCCCTCCTCAAAAAAAAGAGTGTCAATAAGAGTATCGATAAGAAGTGGTGTTGATAAGCAGTATCTGTACCCATCCATACGTCCTGCCTCATGTGATGACAATAACATTTTTAGAAACAACTAAAGTGTGCATGGGATTGGAATCATTTTTTGCAAGTACCACAGTATTACAGGTGTTTCATTTCTCATTTGCAAATACATATCCCAAATCCTTGATCTCACAGTAGTATCTAAAATTCTGTGTACTGCTGCTCCACCTGGCAGTTCCCATGTCCTTTTTTGATGACACATATAAAACTTTCATCCCAGAAATATAAAACAGTACATGTCACGTATTCATGAATAATTTGTGCCATGGATCACTGCTTCAAAGCTAGACCTGAAAGCTAACAGGAGACATTAAGGAAGCTGCTTTCACTCCTTTCGTGTGTCCCTGTATCCCTTTCACAGTTTAACCATGTGGTAAGACAGTAAAGGTGTGATATCCATCTCACAGACCTGTTCTGTTTTGTAAATTTGAATGATTTGAGTATTTTTGTTTGTGTGTGTCCATGAGATTTAATTAACTTCCTGCTTGTGGGGTCTAAATGCCTCCAGGAACACTGAAATCTATTCTTTTCATATTTGTGGGGATTGTTTGATTGATTGTATTGTTTTTCCCCATTCATCACAGAAATGGGAACTATTAGTCACATAGCGATGAGGGTCAAAAACACCAATTCAAGTGTGACTGAATTGGTGTGACTGAGTATAACCTCACCTGGCAAAGCGTCCATGCCTCCAAGCCCCAATGCTTTTTGCCATATTTTCTCATGAAAGGTGCTTTGGATCAGATGTGACAGTCAAAATGAGTGATGAATGATTTTAAATTACAGGATCATTACTACCTCCACCTAATTGCTTCTACAGTATTTTAAATGGATGTCTGCCTGCATTTGTTAATACATGAATCAATGTCCCCCAGAGGAAACTGCCTCAAACCGATCATTATACTTGAAAAAGAACTCTCGTGTGGAAGTATGTATCAACAGATTTCATTTCATGCTGTGAATATCACCTACAGAAAAACTTCAAAACTCACTTTACCGGTCTTTTCTTGCTAAGGATGCTGAATTCACAGTCATTAAAAGAGAAACATTACAGGCAATCTGGCTCTTGTGAATGGCAACCAACCATATATGATGGAGGCACAGCCAACAGCAAAAGCCCTCCGTCATTTGCCAAACGTGATCCTCTCTAATTCAGCCTGATCTGTATCAGCTGTTCCGTGGAGAGTAGGCCTGTGAGGAAAACGTGTAAAGGGAAACTACAAGGTTTGATTTAGATTGTTGGCCCTCCAACTGCATCCTCAATGCCTTTATTGCATGAATGGAATGCACACTTTACACACAATTAGTTTTCCATTTGAGTGTTTGATGACCTAAAAAGCTCTAATGCAGGAATTAATGTATGCTTCAGAAGGTATAATTGCAAAGCAAAACAGCTCTCTGTCATTTATTTTTCTTGTTCCCAGGTTGCCTAATCGTGTTGGATTTGTCTTTCTTTTGTTCAAACTCCTGAAACATTGCTATCATTCTAATGTTTTGCTTCTTTTGATGTAGACAGTGTGAGATTTGAAAGGGAGACTATAGTTGGCGAAATAGACTAATATTGTGGCATTGAGAGATGAAAATGGGCTTATGACCTTCAAGGGCATTATCATTGCTAACGATGGAAATATAAGTGAGGACAGTTTCATTTTTCCACCTAAATGACCACCCTTGGATTTGTTTTTTACTCATAGCAGGATAATAGTGATGTATAAAACTGCATGAGAGTGCACCAGCAAATTATTCAGAAATGTTCCTCACATTGCGTACACCTGTCGTGCATATTTATTACAAATGGTATAACAAATGATTTGTCCCACCCAAGGCCTTTATCAGTATTGTATTTAAATTCAACTGGAACAAAAATGCAAATTTTAAATTAATTTTGTGGGGGCAATTTCATTTTATTTTTTCAGTATTCATTGTGTGTGTACAACAAGTGATAGCCAAATAGGATGGTCATAATTCACAAGTCACATTAATAATGAATGAGAGTTTGACAGTCCTTTGAAAAAAAAAAACGGAAATAGATGTCTGGAGTTGAGATAATTGGGTACAGACTACATGGCAGAAACTTGACTACTTCCTTGCCAAACAACCCAAGTGATTGCTCATATATAAAAACAGCTTCACACCTCACCCACAACATCCAGAAAGTCCCAGTGTGTTTCAGAACTTATGCAGCTCATTCTCACAACTCCTGCAGGTTGGAGTTGTGCTTTTGCAGTACTCATAACAATGATATTTGCTGCTTTGCTCTGCATTTTGAGTGCCATGAGGCTTTCATATTATATGAAATTACAAAGATAATTCATTTTTCGTGGTCTGTGTGGATTTCACAGACAAATCAAACCACGGTAGCATTATTCTCCATTTACATTACCGTAGTAGAAACTTGTAAGGTGATATTGGCAAGGCAATAATTGTGACTATTTTCGGGGAAAGAAATAAACAAACACATATTGTGGATTTTCCCATAATGCCAAATCATGTTTCACAATGATGCAGAGATTACCTTGTCCTCTTTTCCTTACTCTGAACAGTGTTTTGACTGTTATCATCGGATGTGTGTTTTGGCTGTGAAGTGCTGTAGCAGAAAAGAGAACTGTTTGGCAGAGAAAGTTTTGGGCAAATTTTAGGGACCAGCTGGCTGCTTAGAAGTTTTGGCTCATGTTGCCAAGCTGCTGATAAGCTGACAAGATGCACATATCACAAAATGGAAGAGAGATGTCAGATTTTACAACATAAGGATTTACATCTCACGTGCTACTCTTAGCCCACCAAATTTTGTAACTCATCAACAGCAACTGTAGTCCCTGCTGGAAATGATGTGCTTGCTTAGCTCTCTGTAGAATCCATGCAAATATTAATCAACATATTTAATTTTGTTGTAATGTTGTCGAGCTGTTAGTGTATTTGGCAAGTGGGACCATTTTTTAGGTTAAAATGATAACAAGTGGAAAGATTTTCCATGTACACAGTGGCAGCAGGGAGAGCTAATTAGATGCATATCTTAGTTTATGCACTGTCTCTCCCACACAGATCTAATATAAGATAATTGTCAACTGGTGAGAGGAACAAATAGATATGGTTAGAGATAGGATGAAGGTGTCACAAGGTAAAGATGCCCAACTGATGAGTGAGGTAAAATAACAGAATGATGGGATGGAATATATGTTACCAATTGACGCTATAACAGTTTGTTAATTAAATAACTTATTGCATCTTGGGAATTAATATAAATGCTTTACATTACATGCACATTATAAATATGAAGCCAGTGACTATTGAATGCTGTAAAATAAAGCAATCCATACCTTAAGACTGCAACAGGCAAATATGAGATATAAATCTGTGGCTACTTCCCAAGCTAAAATATGTCACAGCCATGCTAATATTATACAGATGTTTCACAAATAAGGAAAGTCATGGAAAGTGTCTGAAAAATTGGGAAGGGTGAAGTGAAAAAGTTAATATTGTGTGACTTTAAGACAAAATTGTCAATTTTTGCAATTTGTTTTTACACATATAAAATCTTACAAATAAACACCAGAAGAAAAGAGGCCTTTCGGAAAAGGACAAATGGCCAAGGGGATTTAATACAGAGATTGTGTGACATCAAGAAAAAAACGGTCCAATCCCCGTTAACTTGTCATTGACAGGTTTCCAACTGTCCTGGCAATGTTGCTTTGGAGCATCCAGACTTTCTGTACCATTCATTTACACGTTTTAGAAAGATGAATTGACAATTTTTGCCTTCAGAAGTGGACAAAGGGTTAAGGGGTTAAACTGTGTAAATTTTCTTCTAACAATGCTGCACTGTCAAAGAAATAAAAAAGGGTCAAAATCATGTCAACTGTCTTTTTTTTAAGAGGGATAATGTCGATTATGTCTATATAGGGGAAGGAAACTTGTCAGACAGTGGAAATTGGACTTTCTTTTTCTTGTGAAAACAGTACCACAGCTGCTATTTTAACCTCTATTCCAAAAGGCAATCATATCCTACTGTATGAAGCCTAATTCATGTAAATTGTTGTAGAGCTATTTTGATGCACGCTAAAGACACAATTACAATATTTACAAACATTTCTGTAAGGAACAGTTTTTACTTTTCTTCTTTGAGATAAGTTTGTAGTATTGGTTTATATAAATAAATGTGATATGACTTACTTAACAAATGAACACTGTAATGCTATTTCACTTGGAGTTGTGGATCTGCTCTCAGGGATGCTTAGCAGCATGTAATAAAAAGCAACATGATAAATAATGTGCAAGGACGATCGCGTATAATCCCATAACATCAATATAGAGATAAACCATGGGTCAGATTGCTAAATACTTTCCCACTTGATTCTCCCTGGAGCAAGAATAATTGTTCATGTTGTAATAGTGATATGAAAAGACAAATTAGATCTCTATTTAATTACTTCCTTCATGTATTGCTATTGACAAGCGTATTACCAGGTTTTGATGCGTAGGACGTTGTAACATTTCCCTTTTATTGCTCTTATTTTTGTTTATCAGATGAACTATGCGGTACATTTTTGATTTGTATGCTGAGGGTTAGCTGCATAATCTGTAGGGAGACGTGTTGCCCGTGTGTGAGCTTGAATACAAGCTGTTTATTATGTGAGCTGCTTTTTGAAATCACAAACAGAATCCCAAGATGTGATGTTCGTTTTGGTTTGCGGTGCTTCCTCAGCTGTTCATAAATTCTGTGTTGCTAAAATGCTAACTTGATTTTTGGGTGGTTGAAATATTTCTCCCTCACCTCTTGTTTCACTCCCACTTAATCTTATCAAAACATCAACAGAATTTGCCACATAATTGACATCATTACAACTGAGGAACAGACTGACCTTATTACCAATGTTACATTAAAAATTGTCTTATTATTAGTTATTATCAGTATTTGACATCAATTACTCAGCACTGTGATTATTGCATGGCTGAGAGAGTGAAATTACTAATAGCTGAAAAATAAAGGACTATGCAATTTCCAGCAAGAAAATCCATCTTGTTCATACATTTGTAGGCTGTCAGGGATTGATTAGAGATGTAAAAGGTGCATTGATATGATTTTGGCTCAAATTACATTCTGGGGTTCATCTCATGGCAGTGGTAATGACTATTTGACAATAATAATAATAATATGATTATGATGAATAAAACAACACGTCATGAATAGTCAAACTACATACTTGTTTGAATTAAATTTCACATTTATAAAGGCCTTTATTAAGACAAACATTATTCCATTAAACTGTATGAAATAGTATTTAATGCTTAAATTAAGTATTCAATAACAAGTCCAAATTTCTTTTTCTTAGATAGTTTATTCATCAGTTAAAATGTTATGAAAAAAATAAGCCTAAAGCTTGATGTTTCCTTTAACTCAATGTTGCGTGAGTGATATGCCTGTGATTTTAAACAATTTTATGATTTTGCAGGAAATTATGTCTGAACTAGATTAGTGACATTGTTTTTATCCAGAGCCTGCAGTTCTCCATGGAATGAAACCATCTATGAAGCATGGGAACCTATCCATTGAAGATCCATGGAAAAGCCTCTAAAAAAAATCGACATGAAGTTGTTAGTGTAATTACTTTGTCGTTGCCCCAGAAACAGTCTTCTTTTGACATTGAAAAAGAATGAAACTTCATGAATGATGGTAAATCTTTACATATTTCTCTTTATATACTAAGTTCTCGTTCCCTCTGACAAGACGGGTTCACAAATGCAAGGACTCAAATGCACAATTCCAAAAACAGTTCACTGGTGATCAGAAAGGTCTTTATCCAAAAACAGTTCAATACACAAAAAGGCAAACAAACCAGACAGGTGCTAGGCATAGGCAACGTTAAAAAATGCCAGCAGATGTCTAGGCAACCAGGAACACTAAACACAAGAAGAAATGCTGGAACACTTGACACTAAGGACAGAGCTGAACTTGCACAGGGAAGTTGGAACACACATAGTAAATATAAAAGGGAGGCAGGGAGAAACACAAAATAAAACCGGAATCTGACACAAAAATATGAAACAGAAAACATTACCTATGATGCTGACTGGTACATCCCTCTGGTCAGCTTGCCCCAGCTGTATTGTGATTAGCTAGTGATTAGAAGGTGTGAGGCTCAATCCCACGTTCTTCTATATCAAATGTCACTGAGCAAGAATCTAAACTAACGTATGTGTATACAGTATGTGTTTAAGGTTAAAACATGCTGTGTGTTTTTATGCTCAACATACATGTAATCTCAGTTTGTTCAAAGAAATGTGGACAAAAGTTATGGTGTGATGGAACTACCTACTGATAATTAAAGTCAGTTCCTTTGGCAAGATTAGTTTGGTATTTATGTAGTATCTCCATGAACATCAGCTCATCTTACCGATCGTTACCCAAGTCTGGTTGATACGTAATTTTGCCTTCCATACCAATACCATTCTCTGTAATACAGCTTTACTTTGTTTTGGATATTTCCACATAGGCTTTTTCCTTTTGTTTTTTCTTAGAGGTGTTTCATACATATTTTTCCAATATTGAAAAATATTTTAATATATTAAATCTTCAAATTGCGAACAACAGAAGCATGTGATCGCTCGTGCAGAAAAATATATTGGATAAACAGATGGAAACTTTGGCAAAGTAATCCAGTCACATGAAGTAAAGGTTCCAACCGTTTTCGTAGAACTGAGATGCACTGACAAATTTGATTATTTTAGTCACACTTTACGTTGTCACATTTTGTAGTCTTATCACACATTAGACAAACACAGGTAGGAAGGATAGTGGGATAAATTCACAGGTGAAAATGAGACATCTGGCTTTGAAACTGAACTTTTGAGTAATTTGGGAATTTGATGCAGTTATTACACCAAATATATATTTCAAAATTGCAAAAGCGAAAAAAAAAATGTATGAAACAATCCAGTAAAATGCCCTCATAAGAAAGGTCAGAATATATTGTGTGACCACTTCATTACTTTTCATGGCAGTTCCTTGACAGCAGTATATCTAGGTTAAGTGATGAAATTGGAAACAAGAACATGATGGATGTCAAAAGGATATACCAATCACCATGCCATAGAATCTATGGCATAGATCATCTCCATTGAAAGAGCAATAAGGGATTTGGCACCCTCACTGAGGTCGTCATAGCAACACGGCCATTTCGTCAGTAACCAGTAACTTTCTGCTCACGTCAGCTTCTCAGCTCTTGTTAATAATAATATTTAACCATCTGAAATTAGTATGATCTAGAATGGTGCAAGTGTCGTTTCATCACTTTGCTCAGCTGACATGTGGGGGGAAAGTGGCACTCTTTATTAAGCCAGACTTGATCCACCTATACAGTAAATGTTCTTTGAAAACACAGATACCAGCAACCACATAAAGTGTCTCTTTCCTTTAGTAACATTTCTCCAGAGAGGAAACTGTACTGTGGCTGTATAAATGAGCTAAATCAGTCGCCTTTCTCTCCTCGAGCATTTTATGGTATAAGTTACTTAAGCATCAACCAGCTGGACGCTGGGTGTGCATCCACATAAATTCTGGAATTTAGCTACATGTTGTCGTGTCCAAGTAAACACATGACTTGAATATTGTTTAGTGCATGGGTTTTCATCTGTTGGTGTGCAACCCACTTGTTGTATGTGGAGGTATTGCAGGTAGTCTGTCTCTTACCTCAGTAATGTCATTTTTATGCGGAGAAGCAGTTAAAATGTTTTGCTTTTCTTTTCACAATTTTTCCTTTTTTTATTTCTTGTTTTAGAATAATCAGTTCCATAAAATGTTCACCACTGCAAACCTTTGTTGGAGTGGATTTTCCACCCTGGCATACCTGAAGAATAAGTAGAGGGTTAGGCTAGAGCCAGAAAATGACAGGAGGCTGTCCCTGTCCACCACTGTACTGCCAAAACAACAAAGATTGTGTTCAATTCACTCACAGGAAATGTCACTAATGGGAAAAAAAAAGAAAAAACGCCTCCCGCATTCGTGGTCCCTAGGTCACTTCTTATTCAGGAAGATTGGCCAAAATAGTTGTTTTAGTAGTTTTAGTGTTTTTTTTGTTCAAAATGCAGTAGTTGACCTTCAACTCACTCTTTTATCATTTTGTTGGCACTGTTGTCACCACAAATTGCTTTGCTTTTCTTAGCTTGACCAAATATTGGCAATGCAAGTATACAGCCATACTGTTGGTACATTGCCTCAGCTGATGGTGGTCTTGACAAGCAGATGTTCGTTTTCACTTGGAGAACATAACATTTGCCTCCTGTCCTTCATGATCTGTGTTTTACATAATTACTCATTTTGTAGTCAAGTTATTCAACTTCCATTGTGCGGACCAGATGGCTGTCACTGGTGGAGGCTACAGGGGACTAGACCAAATGTTTGAAGAGAATTCCAGACCACTGTTTGCTTGTATAGCCAACACACAGCTTCAGCAACCACTTTTACATTTCACAAAACGTAGCCCACTCCCTGGGCAAATGGGCAAAATTCTTCTGTTGGTCCTTAATACGAAAATGTCACATTAAGTGAAGTTTGCTGTCTGTGTGTGTGTGCGTGTGAGACCTGTGATGCATCAGATTTTACATTGCACATATTTTCAGGGAATAGATATTTGTACTGACAGTAGGTCTGATAAGCAAACTTCTGCAAGGGTAAGTCCTTGGCCCACTGCAGTCAGACTATGATTTCACCACATCATGTGATTTAATAATGTAAAAGAGATAAGCGCATTCTGTATCTAACAACCAACATTTCTTTAATTTTCACTTGGTTTTTTTCTGTTTGTTTTTGATGGATACTACTTGCATTATTGGATTTTTACCACTATGCTCTTCTTCCGCAGATAATAAATTATTTTGCTGAATTTTAGCTGTAGTATGAAAACAGCCAATGTAATCTTTAATCTGTTTTCCTGTTATACTTGTCGAAAGATACTGTGACATTTTGAGTTAAAGTTGGCGATTTGTCTTTTCCAGACACTTGTCACATTTTGTCAGATTTGCTGTGAACTTTAGTTTAATATTAAGCATTAAAAAAAAACGCAAGAAATATTCACAATGTTTTCTGCAAACTAATCAACACTGTATAAATAATCACCCACAATTCACACTGTGAAGTAGGATCTTATGTAATCCGCAATTGTTCCCGTCCTTAAAATATAACCTTCAAACACAACTGCATATATTTTTAGTTTGAAGTTCATTATTATGAATTTCTCTGTTTTTTTGTATTAAATGGTGAATTTTTATACAGAGAAAATATTTTTTTACCCATGTTATATTTTATTTCTCCAACAAAAAGCCTCAGCCCATTGAAAGACAGGCTGTTTGTTTGTGTGGTAACTTGTTGAGAGGCATACATTATATTCTGATTGGTTTAATTAAGTGAAAGCACAGTCACAGTCGGTCATTTTGAAAACGATCAGTGTAATCACACACTTCTCATAACTGGCAATCTGATGCTACAGCAATTTCATTGAAATCATTCGATAGGCACTCTTGACAATTTGTTTGTTGAATACATGTGAATTGCAAGTATTTGTGTTGGGTTTTGGCTTCAGGGGACCTGATTGTAACTGCTATTTAAATGTAATTTTTGATAGGCTTTGCTTCCCATTATCTTAATTTATAATTTGATCAGCACCCAACATCTATTTTTGTCTCTTCCTCCCTTCTGTGCCCAGTAACAAGCTGGGAGTTTTGAGATTTGACAGTCAAGATTTGTTAGGGGAAGTGCCAGCACTAACAGCTTACTCCCATGTTTGCATTTCTTTTCTTTTGTTTTTCAGATGAAACAATACCTTCAACAAGCATATTGAAATAATTCATCTCTTATTTTTAGTTTGAGAACAAATATCAAAATCACTACGCCAGCATCACCACAAAATGAATGAGAGGATATAAAAGTCTAGTTTGGAAAAACAAATAAATTCACACTATAACTCATGTAACCAGGATGATTTAACCATGAACTGTTTTTTCATTCACCGTGTAAAAGGAAGAAGCTGAACAACTGCAGTGAATCCATGACCCATGTGTTGTGCCATGTGTCACAAGGCTGCTGACACAGAGGACTTTATCTGTCTTTGTGCCCGCTGTAACCCAGATGAGATTTTTTCCACACCCACTAAATTAAATTCAATAATCCCTGTGTCGAACAACTAGAATGGATGCTTGTGGTGAACCTGCATTTGTAAGGCGCATCTGAATACCGGGCTCTTTAAATAGCCGAAAACACGGTGCAAATATAGGCTTGGGCTTGAGTTGGTCTAAAGAACAAACACATTCTGCTACACCACGACAGCAATGCGCCACACAGAAACACAGAGTTCGAACTAACATCTACAAAAAAATGTAACATGAGTTTTTTCAGTTAATCTGCACTCTAAATCTGCTCTGAGTAGCAGTATACATACTCCAATACTCTCTGCAAAATTATAGATAAGAGTGAGCTCAGCATAAAAAAAAAAAGATCTAACTCGGGGGTGCAGTTATTTATCTCCTTCCAGTTTGACACAGTTCTGCCAAGTCCATCGTTGATGATGATGTTATCGTCTAAGGCAAATAGTTTCCAGCTATAGTCTTTTGAAAGTTTCAGGGCGACAAACAATCCTGTAACACCTAATAGTGCTGTTGTAGTACTGTGGCAATATCATTCATTAAAATTATATATAGATACACACACACTGTTCCACCGTTGTTTCCTACCTTCAGGGCACATTGTTGTGAGTGTTGGCATGTGGGGGCTGCAGAGCACTGCTGTAACTTAGAACATTAGTATTGATTCCTGTTCCCCTCATGTGACTCAGAGAGCTTCTGAGGAGAGTTAAGATGAGCTGGCGTCATCAGATATTACACATTCACCATATCGAGGTTGCAGAAGAAAAATATAATTTTGATATGATTGATATGATATGATGTGCATGTGGTCTTCGCTTCGAGTAAATCGTGACATATTTTTCTGCCACTGAAATGTTCAGATTTCAATTGATGCTAATACACTGTTATCCCCTCCCCCTCCGAGAGATATTTGGAGAGAATTCAGTTAATTTGTGGTTTCTTACAATATATTCATGACAGTCATACATACACATTTGTCAAATTGTAATTGAACTCATTTGTATTAAAGGGAACTGATTCTGGCAAACAGAAAGGGGATGACAAATGCTGCATGGTCATGCAGTTGTTTTAGATTGATAAGTCTTGCCCTCCTGGCTGTATGTTTGATTGACAGATGTTTTATTGCTGAGCTGGCATGGTGTGATGCATATTCACTAGCTGAGGCAATCACAAGTACAGTGACTAAAACCAGTGCGAAAGCAGGAGACTGGATTTTTTGACTCAGCATTACATACTTTACCAGAAAGGCAAGGCATTTGTTTATTAAAAGCTTTATATTTAAAAGTTTAGGGGGTAGTGGGGGGTGCTCCCAGTTGCAGGAGGGGATTATGGCTTGTGTGAATGTGGAGTAGAAAGGGGCTGAAAGATGTGAGGAGGGTAAAGCTGATGTCCTGGGGTGGGAGTTGGAGGTGTGCCAGAGAGTGATTGGTTGAGACATTGACTGGTCTGGGCTCTGCTGGGTCAGGGAGAGAGTGGGGGCATAATCTGATCTGTTGAAAAATAGATTCAGTTCATTTGCCTATACCTGGTCAGATTCTTGGCCCCTCCCACTGTTTTTGTTGTGACCAGAGATCGTTTCTCCAGTCTTGTCTCACTCATTGCTGCTGGAAAATATTTTCGCTGAGGGGTGCTTAGAAGCAACCAGCAGAGATGCGTCGCTACAGGCTCGCTAGTAAACCATGTTGTTGATTTAAACATAACGGATGAAGACCTCACCCACCCAATGATGATATTTATGTTGATTTCGCTTTGATATAAGAATAAAGTGTGCTCTGTCAAGTAGCAGCTTGCAGCATTTGCTTTATTTTGAATGATTTTAAAGATGATTCATTTGATTATGGCTGTCACTTAGGTTGTCAACGGGAAGAGAAAGTAACATGTAACCTGTATTAACCTACTGTAAATGGAAGGAAAATAAATTGTGTAAGCGCATGTGAGGCAATCACCCCGGGTCTGAGACGCATCTCTGGGTATGGTTGATGAGGAACCGGTAACGAGACACACTCGTACAGCAACTGGACACTCCAGCCTCTTGTTGGGGTGTTATTTTAGGTGCTTTTGGGCTTTTAGAAATAAAACAATCTAGTATTCTTTTCTGCGCCGTTTGCTTCGCTACCGCTAATGTTGTTTCTCCTCAAGTTTAGCTACCTACTGTTATTGTTCATCCAAAAATTTAATTTGCACGTTTTTAAACATTTATTATATATATATATATATATATATATATATTCTGGTAGACATCTTATGCTGTTTAAATGCAAAATATTTTTTCAGATAGCACATTAGATATGGTAAAATTGGCAACTATTCCACAAATCGTCAGCAGGGGGTGCTGCAGCACCCTCAGCACCTCCATTCCTGCGCCCATACCCTCACATTGTTCTGTTGGAGGCATTTAGAAGAGCTTGCGGTAACTGAATGGGTAATATTTCCACTTTACATTTATAGGACATATGGCCGATCAAGGACACACCGGCAGCTGAGAGCATACTAACCTTGACCTTAACCCTTACCTTTTTATGATGGCATGCTCCTTTAAACAACCAGAACAAGTTGACATCATCACTTATTATGATTTAGGCCTCCACACTTGTAGCTAATTGCAGCTGTTCATACATTTACGTACGTAGCTGTTGATTTACCAATTTGTGGTCTGGAAGTCATTGTCAGCAGGGCAATTTGAGCTCTTTGATGATAGATTGTGGTATCTATTGGAGCCAGCGGTGTGAGACCAGGTTATGACTAAGGTCATTCCAAATGGAGTATGTGGGTTTGTAGGTGCTTGCAAGTCAGTGTCATCAGCACAGATCACTGAGCACCTCAATGACTGAGCTGCTGGAAGAGAGAGACAGGAAGAGAGAAGGGAACCACTGTGTTCTTGTGTGCACATGTAAATGAGGGAAATGGAAGAGATGAAGTGACAAAAGCAGCTGTGATGGACATTGTTCTGTGTTTAAGATCACAGGTAGTCAACTGGCTTGGCTTCTGAAAAGTGCTTCCCTGATTTATCATAAATGCAACACGGTAACTGCTGCGTTTAGTGTAGCCAGATAGAATACCCATCTTCCTCTCCACTCCTACACCACCTTGTGATCGTTATGTCATTTGTTTATGATCCACAGCTCTCTTGTAATGGCCTATTTGGCATAATGCTATCCATCAGTCTTCCCAATGGCCTACTTCAACATAGACTCCTTCCCCCCTCCGTGATGCATTAGCACAAAAATGTCTAAAACCAACAATTGACTTTGAAAGAGCGATATGAGGACGTAGGTGTGTTTTCAGAAAAGCATAGTCATTGCTGCCGAAAAGTACCCAAATGCGTTCAACTATTTGGCTAGTGCATCCTGTTTTGTTCTCGCAAGATCCCAACATGAGGGAATGAGAGGTAGAGTTGAATGTATTTAAAAAAAAAGCTGGAAATGAAAGCAGGGAATGCTTTTCAGATGCAGAAGACATAGCAGCAGTATACCAAGCTAGTTCCTATAAATCATCCTCATTGCAAGACAAAAATCTTGCTTAGTGTGTTATTAAAGTTAACACTCAACTGAAAAGGGGGTTCTCAGAAAAGGGCTTCGCTAAGATTCCTCATCTTATCTTACTGTCATGTCTTGGAAATGTCAAGGGATCTCACAAATCACATGCTCTCTTACAGGGTGGCATAAAGGTGGAACATTATCTAAAGACAAACATTACTGACATTTGGTGTCAAAAACAGAGAGATCAGTATCCGCTTTGACCCACAGCATAATTTAAGCCTTTGAGAAAGTTTTGAGTATGCAAAACAGGCCTTAATATCAAGGGCTGACTGGTTCAATCCGTAAGACATAAGCTGACCCCATCTACAGCCAGACCCACTCTGATTAGTGGAAATGTCATAATGCTCACCTGCAGATCACCTGTGAAAACTATTTGACCAAAGGGGCCACACAGCTATTTTTTGCACACAGATGCTTATGAGCAGTTTACTGAATGGAGCCATGTAGTGCTTATAGTCCTGAAAGCAGAGACTTAAATTTCCAAGAAAAAATAACTGTAACTATAGACACTGGATCATAAGGCCTATTCTATTTCTCAGTTGGAGAACATCTCCATTTATATTGTGCTTGGTATGATATCAGATAGATGCTGCGAATAATTGTCAGACTTGCCGAGCACAATGTCTCAAATCACACATAGTAAGCAAGTGCATTTTTCCGTAGCCATTTAAAACCCGAGTATCACATTGTCTTTTAATCAGCATCTAATGGAGAGAGGGTCTCTTATTGATTGACACAGTAGTAGAGTTTTCATACTCTTGAATTTTTAAATCCATTTTTGACTAAGATGTTGTGTATCTCACAAGATTTCCTTTTGCTCTCATGATGCATCCTTACAAACTGCCTAAGGCAGCACAGATGGTCATTTACAGAGGCAGACACCTGTGCAACAGTGCGTACAGTTACAACACAAAGCAAAATTTAAAGGCAGCATTAATGCGCTCAAAGTCAAATGAAAGATGTAAATGGAGTTGAACAGATGTCGATTCAGACATTTGCTAAAAACATTTAGGCTGCAAAGTAAAAATCTGTAGGGCCCTTCTACTTATAAAAACAGCAATGAGGATAGCTAGCTGCTTATAAATGATGATGCCACTCTCAGTGCTGATTTATTTAGACATATACATATTGTGTGACATATAACATGACATATGTATGTATATATATATATATATATATATATATATATATCTCTCTCTC
>OMNV01009638.1:17607-48026 GCA_900303265.1 Brotula barbata
ATCATCTCTTTATAAAATAATTCATTTACAGTGAGCAAGGCTATTTTGACAACCACCATCAAAACCTGAAGAGGGTTTATGGGAAATGTGGGACCTTCATTAGAACCAGACCATCAATTTTGTAGCCTAACTTCTCTCAATAAAACCACATTTCCCACAAATGCGCACTTTCTTGCGTCAGTCAAATCAACGCCAACCATCATGACACGTCATAGCATCACACATGGAAATTACACAATGGCGAAAGTGAACTCCTCTTCTTGACTTTTGCACACCTTGATTTTTGCACTCTCAATATGCTGCAAAAGAATCACAAAATCAAGCATTTTTGATCGCACACAAAAAAACCACACTAACTCTGGAAGAACTGATACATCTTGAATGAAGTTACAATAAGCAAGTAAAGTAGAACACCCTGGCGTTACTGTCTCACTCCTCACCTGTCTATATTTTCGTCCTAGTGATGCCCCTCTATGTAGGCATAGATGGTGAGCACCAATGGCCAGGCTCAAGTTTATTGGTATAGCCTAAAATCACACTCAGTCTCTCAAAGGGCTTTTCCGGCCCACACAACAAAGGGTTCCCAACCTAGCCAAAAGCTCTACAGGAAGACAAGGAAAAACTCCCAACAAAAACCTTAACATAAAAAGGAAAGCTAGAGAGCTGCCCTTTGCTCGAACAGCCAGCAGTGTAATAGGAGCTGCAGGTTAGAAAAGAATAAATCGCACAGAAGAGACGAAGAAATACAGGAGAATATCACAAGACATCCCTCATTTTCTGCTAAATGGTTTAATAAAGGACTCTACTGTGCACAACATAATATCCAACACTAATTTATTTGACTTGTTGATGCATTGTAGGTACAGTTGGTGAGATGTCTTCCGTGACAGGCAGGTGTTGTGGTGGACGAGTGCTTAGCAGAGACACAGGAAGCTCTAGCATGTATTCATTAGTGAATTCTGTGGAAGCTTATCACTCTGAACGGCCTCATTAGTGATAGGGATTAATATGCAGCAGGTTCATTAGACAGACAGGCGGAGGAGTGTGTTGACAGAATCACAAGACAAGGCTTCTGGTCTGACTGGTTCTCTCCTCCTCTGCTGTTTCTCAGCAATTAAAAATAAAACATTGTGAATAATGTTGAATATGCTGTTAGGTGACATGAGATAGTAGGACTGAGTGAACACACACACAAGATTTTGGAGTCTGACTGTTGGTGAAAAAACAAAGAAAGTTTCCTTGGATCATTAATGCAGCCACACAATGCAACAAATAATTCTTTACATTATGTCAGCATCAGGGTAAAGCTTGAGGGACACATTAATCTTGTTTCATGTTAATAGTGAAAGGATAGCACAGCATATAGACTTGAATGTGTGGGTCGTGGCACAATGATAGATTAGTAGATTACTATTTTATCTTACCACTGTATTATTTTACGACTACGATTATGTGAAACAAAGTGAAAATAAGAATAGTTCTGTGAGAAACATTTTTCTATTCCTTTTATTGATTCAAACCTTGTATGGGTTGTTGTTCAAGAAAGGCCCAACATAGTGAATAGAAGTATGAGGCAGAAACAAGGAAAGTGCTGCATCCATTGAAACACCCTTCTAATGTGCATCGCCCGAGAAAAATATTTGAGGATAAAGTTCAAACTTGAGTTCAAGTTCGACACAGCTATTCCCAGTGGAAATTTCATCTATATCCATAAATATTCAGCTGGATGGTTGGAGCTATCCGTGCAGCATTCCCTGCTTGCATTTGAATTACATGGAGCGGCTTGTATGCCACGATACAGTTGTCCTTTGCCAATAGCATGCTGGGAAAGGAAGTTGGGCTGAAAAATCTGTGCAGCACATTAAATATTAATTGTGGTGCTGTCGTGCGTTCTTTGATTTATTCATTATTTTAGCAGGCAGGATCCAGTGCTTGGTTTGAGTTAAATAGTTCACTGGAGCGCATTGTTTCTTGATATGGGGCTTCAGAAAGCCTTTGGGTAAACCCTTTTCTTATACATCACAGATCAGCTGTATTTTTATGTGCAATCTAGTGGTATGTTTAATGTTATGATCCATGTTTCTATTCTATTCTGTTATATTCTATTCAACACTCACACACTTGACTAAAGCATCACTCAAAAAAGTTGACACCCATGAATTGATCTTAAAATTTATGTACATAAAAAAACTAGTTCGTAGCTATTGAGTCACAATTAATCCATGTCTGCAAGTGTGGACTGCAGGATTAGGACAACTCAATATTGTGCAATTCTCCAAAGAAATCATTGAGTTGAATGACCTCTTTGTGTTCACCAACACATCTCCTCCTTGTCTCTCACCTCTCCTGCCTTGCTTTCTTTTTCTTCGTCAGTCTGTTACCTGATTCCCTCACCTGCCTCTCATCCTATCAATAGTCCACATGTTTGTATACCGTATCTCCCCATTGAGCTTTGTCTCTGCCAGGTAGTCTTATAGCATAACTCCAACTTTCCAGCCTTTTATTCAGTTTTCTCTTTTTTATGCTGAGATTAGGTTTTTCTCTAATGCCTCCTACACACCACACGACTTTCAAAGTCGTCAGATCTCTGTACATTCCACACTACACAACTTTCTGTCTTGTCATCGAGTGTCTTGCGTCGTTGTGTTTTGCACTCTACAGGACTGATTTGCAACAGGGGGTCACGAAATACAATATATTCTACCAGGAGGCATCTCCAACAAGTCTGTCTGGTCTCCAAGTAACCTTATGTCACAAAAACTGATCTGATTTGACTTTTTCGGCGACTGTCAGCAAGTGGAAAATTATGGATAAAATCATGTAATCTGAACTTGGCATTACCGATAACTGAGATCTCTGGGTGTGAGTTGCACAGAACCTGTCTATTCTTGTCAATCCAGTCGTGGACAGGGACAGTCTCATCAAATTTTCTGACTCCAGCCTTTTACTTATTCTTCAGGTGGGCCAGTATGGAAAATAATCTCACTGAGGTATGTAGGTGTAAATCTTTATTAAAATTGATTTGATTAACTGTGCAGCTGTGATATGGTGATATAGTGCAGCAACTTTCAAAGTTTGCCATCACCGTTGGCATCAGTATGGAACAGTTGTTGTGAGGCATCATTGTTTCTCTGTAACAAAAATCACAACTGAGCATCGAAAACAATATGAAACGGATACACTTGACAGCAGAGAAACAGCAACAAGAATCGGAACAAGGCAGTGTCTCTCTTAAGATTACAGATGAGTTACCTGTCAGAGGATGTATGGTACCCCTGCTGTGAGTGAGAAACAGCAGCTCAAAGGGAGCGTTTTACATTCAGTCCTTTCTTAAATCATCAATACAGTTGTTACCTAATTGTGTCTCTGCCTGGAACATGATGGTGGATCGTATAACGAGCTAAGAGTTGCAGGCAGGCCAACTTGTTTTCCGTTCATCGTTGTTTGTATGCAGTTACTTCTCTGACAGTGATCCCAAATGATCATCTTCTTCCTCTGATGCCCTTTTTTCCTGATGGAAGCATTTTTTGTCCAAGATGATGACACTCCAAGTAAAGCACAAGTAATTTTGGACAGCATGACAGCAATGCTTTCATTCCGCCATGGCCTTCTCGAAAATCTGATTTGATCCAAATTTGACGGCACTGAGTATGTGCTGTATGAGAGATGCAGAAGCAGTACTTGATGCATTATTTCCAGTCATCATCATGATGCTGAAAAGCCAAAGTGACCACTCAAAATCACAATGGTGGCAGTGATTACTTCTGACCTTTTCTTCTTGAAGACGGCTAAACACAAGCCAGAAAAGGCATTCCACATTACAGGGCTAAGAGCATTATGAGTCATCTTCATTTGGTGATGAGGTTATTGTGGTCATGACCTGTGTTTTAATGGAACTGATTGATGATTGGTCCAATAAAGGCCCATGTCTGTGTACTGCAAGACTTGTATGAATGGAGGGAACTCACTTATTACAGCGTGTCCCACATATGTATTTTGATTTCCTTTCATTACTAAATCCAGTCACACTATGATTATTACCATTATTGCCTCTGCCACAAAGTCTAGATGTAAAATATGTAGACTATGTAATTAAATTGAATGAATATAATGATCAGGCGATGTAGTCGTGCCGCGAAGGTAATATTTTTGGTAAATAATGGGATTGTTGCAGATAATACCAGATCTAGGTTAAATTCACACCCCATTTTACCCATGCTTTATTTACATAGAAATACACTCTATTATCGTGATTGTTATAATTTGAGAGAGTGATGAAAAATGCCTCAACGCAACGCTTTCTCTGCACGTGTCGTTCAACAAACATAATAGCAGTATCCAAACTTTGACCTAAATAACAACAACACGTGTTTGTGCCATTGTAATGTGAGCATAATGGATTTTCTCCTCATAACTGTTCTAATGGTCTAATTTACATAAGGAAATGAGCAAATACAGTATACGCTATCTAAAAATTGCAGTGAACAAGAAATATAATTTGGATATATAAAATGGAATTCAGACTGGATGAGTCAAGCTGACACCTGTGTCAGTTTTATTCGCTTGCACCCAACATGGAATGCAGCATGTCTGCCTCACAGGGATGAGAGATAACCTTTTTCTGCAATAGTAAGCTTACAGAGGCATTTAAATGGCTTTTCCCATTTGCTCATGAAACTACAGCTTGATGAGGTCTATTATAAGACTCAGGTCACAGTTTTACAAGATTTGCAAGAGTTCAGTGAACCAAGCCTTACCACTGACAACTTTTACCAAGGTGTTTCTTCTAGCCTATCTACTTTCGTAGTCAAACATATTTAGTATGGGCTGAAAACATATATTGATGTCATGACCTTTGGGGTGATTAATGAGCCTCTAATCTTGTGTTACTGTTGTCCTAACTAAGGTTTTATAAAAATGAAATACGTAAGCTTACTTTGGACAAGGGCACAGAAGTATCTCAAGGTCAGGCTCCATAATTGTTATCGCAGCGCACCAAATTACAAGTGTGTTTGAGGATCCTGAAAAAACTCATTACAGAAAAACTTGAAACTTGATTTAAATTTAATGGCCTTTTTATCCAGAAGTACACATCTAACATTGAGAACTAAGCATAAAAACATGCTTCTGACAATGTTTGACAACAGCAATTTGTATTTCAGTAAGCACTGCTATATGAAAATGGAAGAAAATCAGCTGCCTTTGTAGGATGAAGCTTTGTTGGTGTGTTCGCATATGCAACAGCAAACACAACAAGAATTATAAAAACAAAGACTTTGTTTAACTTCGGAGTGCAAAATGGATTTCCAGCTGTTCAAGTGAAGTCAGTTAGATGTCTGCCAAACAAAGCCATGAAAAACACGGTCCATGCAAACACAAGCAATCTCTGCAGCACCAGAATTGCTTTTCCTAGCTTACGTGTAATTTATATCGAGAACATGGAAGGTAAAGAAAAGATCCATCTCTTTGTCACCAAAACAGGAAAAAAATGGATGCACAGTCCATCACAATCAATCAGCAGATATATCTTTAGAAGGATAGTATAGCGATAAATCCACCGTGATTCTGTTTACCTGTACCAGCACTGTACCAAACACCGTAACGGTAACGATGTCTGCATGCAAACTCGATAACCACATGCAAGCCTGACGATATATACAAAGGCATATTGAGAAGGAAATAGAGGAAAAGGGAAATGTGTAGAAGTATAACACATGAACACTGACATGCATAATTTTAAAGTCTCATTATTCAGCTTCACATACATTTTGTGCTGAATGTAGCAAATGGTGGAGTCGGTACATGATGGAATTACACTAAATGGTAATGTCAGTTCCATAAATCATTTGCATTTTAATAATGTTGAATGTGAGGTGTTTTTACTCTTCCTCTACAAATGAAAAACAACGTGGCTAAAGAAACAGGGCAGTCATGTTTACCTTGCCCTGGAGTTATTTAGAAATGCTTTTGGTTTTGAAAATATAACTCATTCTGATTTATGCTTTAACATGAAGAAACTGTATAAATTAGATGCATCATATGCAGGTGTTTTGGCATGATAAAAAAAAAAACAAAAAAGAAAAGGTGAGCTGTTACAGAATTGAGTTACAGAACACATTGTGCTCAATATTTGCAACGTAGTATAATGTATATTGTAAAAATATGTGAAATTTGGAAATATAATGCAAATCAGCAATAATTTTGATAATTTTTTTTTTTTTACATACAATATCCACACGAGTCACAAAAACAACTCTGTTAGTTTTGGGTCAACAAAATAATCCTGACTCTGTAGAATCACATATTGACATGAAAGAGCTGTCTCTTAACTGTACAATGGCAGTTACAATGGTTTTATAAAATAGGTCACGAAAGTGACAATTCCTGTTGAAAAAACCAAAGGATTTTGTCAAGTAGACTTCAAACCAAAAAGGTAAAATTGATAGATGTAGTCTCAATTGTACCAAAAAATATCTGTATGAATTTGACTCACCATGTCTTACTTTTATTGTTTATCGTTTTAACGTTTATCTCGCGTCAATGTCAGTTGTCTGACATTGCCTGAACCTGACTGTCCGCTCTACATTCAAGTAAATCACTCCCTTGTTAATAGAGGTCATCATATGCAACACCAAATAAAACACTTTGAGGCTAGACGATAAAAATGATAGGTCAGATATAAATGAATTATGGTACATATTACCACACTTTCAAACAAGCAAGGAGAAATGTTCTTTGGTAACATTAAGGGAGAGGTAGTGTTAAGAACAGGGTGACGATCATGAGTAAAGTTCCATGAATCAATCAATCTCAAAGTCCAGCCTTTGTGTTTATGACCGACTGCTCTACAAGGTCAATGTTAATGTGGTTTTGTTGCAACCCTGATAGTGCACTTACCACTTTTGATATAAAGTACAATTTCTTAACATATACTAGTTGAGTTGCCAACACAATCCTTAAGATTTGAAGCAAAGCCATAGAAAATTCCAAGGCTGACACGAGGCTGTGACACGCCACAAGCTAGACAGGGTCACCCCCTCTTGTTAATTTCCTATGAGAAGCAGCAAATCTCTTGAATGGAGCATAACGGGATTACTGATGGCAAGAGGCCAGCAGACAGTACAGTGAAAAAAGGCTCAGCGGAACTTTGATCCGAGAGGAATGGAAAACTGCAGCTCTGTGGCCAATCACCACCAATAGCCATCTGAGTGTGCTTTTCATGTGTAATATTATTATTATTATTATTATTATTATTATTATAAAATTGTAGATTAAAAACAATTTTCATTTTTCACCACAAAAATATGTCATTAAACATGCAGCACAATAAACACAACACCGAAGATTTTGATTGCTTAAGTAGGGAGTAGATTAATTCATAAACCACAAGCAAACACAGCACTTTTGCTGATACATGACAAGAGCAAGATATATTACATTTAAATTTAAATCACACCCCATAAACTGCTGAAATGTAGCTGCAGTACACTAAGACACATCTCTTTTACTGTCATCGCTATCTTGATTACAAAAACAGCCAACCTGACCACATGTCCTCAGGGAAACAGCTGCAGAATCCATGGAAGCAAGAAAGAAAGTCTGTATTTGATGTCGCAAAAAGGTTAAAGAAAACAACATACAACTGGCTGATTTAAAGGAAGCAGAGTGTATGTTTGATGTGTCTTCAGCCTCAGTCTATATTTACAGACTTCACACTTTTAATTTATAATAACGTGTTCCTGCCCCTGTATCATAGACAGATGAGCAAGTAGAAGGGAAATTAATCCACAACAGCCAAAAAGAAAAGTTATAGCCAGACAAAGAAAACTCTGGTGTTACTGAAGGCAAAAGACAACTGCCTTTGTACAAAAAGCCAGTTTAATCTCACTGACAGGTGCTGTGCCTAGACTTAATCAAAGATTAAGTTTTGCCGTTTCAGGGTATTTTGTGAAAAATCACAGTGGGTTTGTACTTTGTCATCTTAGACTGTCTGAGGTTGGCAGTTGATAAATAGATTCATCTTCACAGCCTGTTTCACAGAGCAATTTATCTCCAAAATAATTCTGTAATCAAACAAAACAAGTGCAATATTTAGGAAAATTGTAGGTTGTTGTACAAAAGACCGCAGATGGGCTAATACAGCTGTTACAGCTGTTTGATAGACTTTAGCTTTGTGATTATCTCTTTAAAGACTGATCAATGCAGTAACATCTTCCACACACAAAGCGTGGAGGTTTGTGTTAATCTCACAATTTAATGAATTGATATGAAGCAGCATTGATGACAGTTGTATCTCAATGAAGTAAATAAAAAAATGCACTGACTTGTGAAAAACTGTTCTGTTGTTTCTGTTTCCATAATCTGTATCGAGCCATTATTTTGCATGGTAATGTTCCTTATATGAACTGTCTATTTACGTGAATGAAAATACTTTGAGATAATTAATTTTTTACTTTGAGTTGATCATTGCATCATTTTGGGCCGCCCAAGATTGGCTACGTGTGTGTGTCTGAATGCAACGCTTCCTCAGGACATACTGAAGGACCGCCTACTGAAGTAACGGCCACTGCATAAGCAAAAGTGCTTATTTGAGATTGGATAGCTCAGATCGGATTTTAATACCAGGTCTGAACAGGTCCATCTGTGGCATCTACAGTGCTAACATGCTGAGAAAAAGGAAGCAGTCTTATTGGTTATGAATAACATTTTTTTGCCTCTTTAATTAAAATGCATCAACGTCACTACATACATACGTCATGATGCACTGAAAAAACGCAGCCAAAAAGTAATCAGTTTCATCGTTTTCATCTACCAAACAAAAGAAAAATCCTAACATGTAAAGGTTTAAATACCCCTCTACAACCAATTGGAGTTTAATTTGGTTTGGGCCTGTGTATTCAGATTGAGGTGTTGATATGGGGCATTTTTATTCTGTTTGGGCTTTAAAACGATTTTAATTGGAATATTAGGCTCTGTGTAAACCTTGCTGCTGAGATTGATTTGGGATTTGGTTGTGCATAGTCTGAGAGAATGTGTCGTCGTAAATTGCAGGTGAGATTGTGCCGACTGCATCCAATTTGGTAATCAGCATCTATTGCATTTATTCTGTACGGGATATGCATTTGTCACAGAGATATTTCAAACCATTTTAAAAATTTTGTAACAATGTTGATAGTTTATACTTAAATTTAAACATTTTGGTACACAATATTGAATATTAATAACAGAGAAAATGTTTCAAATGTTTAAACCTTCTGTTTCGCAACTGTTAATACTTCACCTAGAAAAGCCACCTAACTTATAGAGTAAATCACAAAACCTAATGTTTCATACTCTGAAACTTTAGTTCAGTCACCCTGCACTTTCTTCAGAAATTTCACTTTATATTATAAAATATAAAGTAAGATATAAAGTATCTGTGTACTTCCTCCTAGAATGGGTTTGAAACAAATAATCGTAGGTGTCATGTAGTCTCACACAAACTATAATGGCCTTGAGCATAATTTTTCACCTACGAAAGTTTGAGCTCTTTTTAATTTATACATTAAGGAGGATTTTTTCTCATTTTTATACCTTATCTCAATAAATTGGTCCTCATTGATATTTACTATACAACTACACCATCTCTATCTAGTTATACTTTGCCTCAAGAAAGCTTTGTGGGCCAGGATGGGTGAATATTCGGATTGAAAGTGGGATATTGTACATATGTTGGAATCTATTCCGTCTAAATCCTGGTTGCAAAATTAATGTTTCATCCATAATAACAGTGTTGAAATCTTCCTTTAAAACTCCTCAAAAGGGAACACAGATTACCTTTTCGCTTGGGACAGAATTTGCAGATCTTGACCAAATGTCAATGATCTGGCTTGGATGCGGCTATAAACATATTTGAGTTTTATATGCAACTCGTGTACCAGCATCAACCAGTTTCATTGATTTGTTGGCAAATGTGTTGGAAGTCAACACTTTAATATTGGTCCCCATGGACTGGAGTGGCTAGAATTGTCATTAGTCCCTGTTGAGAAATAAAGAGGCTGCATCCCTTTGGCTCACCTGATAGTGTGCATGCCACATACTACAGAGGCGTAGGTTCAATTCTGACCTGCATCTTCGCTGCTTGTCATCCTCTCTTTCTGCCCCGGTCTTTCTGCTAAGACTGGAAAATTCTCCAAGGTGTATGTAAACCAAATATCATCTCCTTGTGGTTCAAAGTGTAAAAGAAGTGGCTCGCTGGAAAGAAGTCCGTCATTGGCTATCTGGCCAGCAGCTGGTGCGTAGAGGGAACACGGTTCTGTGTCTTGCTCAAGGTCACATCATGAGGGCTTAATTGGATTTTTGCCAAAATAACGTTTCAACCGATGTCATCTGATCTGTCTAACCACTATGTGACCTTGCTGCCAAGATTTGAGATATAAGGGACTCATGCATGCTGTACAGCCACATCCCCATTAATGCTTGTCATACTGTGAGATATATCGATGTAGCAGGATGATCTGCTTGTACAGTAAATTTGTACAGTTGATTGCATTTTTCATAACTCACGGTGTTAGTGACAGTACTCTGATGTTGGTTTGGGCCTCTGCTTCTCCCTTCTCTACTTAAACATTCTCACCACATAAACAATGAGTAGCGTATGTATTTGTCACACAACTGGCAATTACAAAATTTGAACAGTGTGGGCCTTGTGCCAAATGACATACCCCAAACCGTAACAGCCAAGAACGACAGTCGCTATTAATGCTTCAAGCTGTGACAACGTGCTATCTAAATCACATATTTCCCACGTCTGAAGTTGTGACAGGCCGCACAGATGATGTCAAGCAGCAACGACAATATGTTCACACATTTCCTGTCATTTCCCATAATAAACCAGCACTAATGGCCATCACACATCACAAAAGACATATAGACATTCAGGCATGCGTGCAATGAAATATTACTGCACCTGTTCACACACACAGCTCTCGATCATTATCAAATTTGGCACACTGACTTGATACCTCAATTACTGTCTTAGGAACTCCTATGTATATCCCAAAACTAGAAGCCATTACTTTTTGCTTCTAGTTGTCTTACAAAACAAAAACATCTACAAGCACACTTTAAGTTTCACTCTTTGGCCTTCCAGTTCCTGAATCAAGGGCAACTGGACTTGGAAGAAGGGGTTGACATGCACCTCTCATCCAAGGTGCTTCTTCAGCTCTAACTGACTGGAGGGAGTCCCAGGTATTTAAATGCCAGGTACTCCCATGTAACAGACTAGCTCTCCTACAGTCAGTTTAACCTGAAGAAGCCCCTCAGGTAATCTGATCTGAGAACCTTTACAAACACTCTTTGGCCTTGTATTTGATGTTGGCGTTGGTGACACCATTTGTTTATGCAATCAAATTGTCCATAATATAAATGCAGGTTACAGTGAGTTAAAATGGATTAATCTTCAAACTCGATATCTTCATTCGCGTGTCTCTAACCTAGTTTTACAGGCGCCAATCCAGCAGGTTTTCTCCAGTGCCAATCAATTAATTGCTTTCACCCTATTGCGTGAACCAGGAATACCTGGCACAAGCAATTAATTGCATGGCAGCATAGAAACCCTGTTGGATTGGACCCACAGAGACTCCTGTCTTAGTGCTTGTGGGTCTTGTTCGGGAAATAACTGGCCCTGGTTCACCGACCATTTATGTTTCTGACAAGCATACATTTTACTGTAGTAGAGCTTTTCACAGCTCAGATCTTTTGGGCTTTCACTATCCATTATCCTGACATATTCAATGATCTGCAGATTCTTTTGATTATTAATAAATATTTGTGTATTTATATACTCTGAGTATATGTCCACCAGCATCTACCATGGAGACAAGAAGGCAAATAATAATAAATAATAATGAAACAACAGATTCGGCCAATTAGATATGAATCAGGGAAATGAAGTGGATGATTTTGCGAGCTATAATAATGTGCATATTTTGGCCTTGGCTTGTTCTGAGTGGTAGAATGTTCTGCTCCAGTCTGTCTCTGTCTCTTACGTAGATTCTTATTCTGCATGCTCTGTTTATACCCAAAACACAACCCTAAAAGAATAAAAGCTAAATTGAATGACTGCTAAAAACTAAACTAACCTAATCTTCCTCGTGTTCAGGTATTGTAAATGAGTCATCTTCAAGCAAACGCATGTAACTCATGTTCTTAATTTGATTGTTACTTTGATCACAGTTAAACTTTTAAGATGATAGTAAATGAAATGAAATAAGGTGCACTTTCTCTGATTTCTCCGAAAGTGAGATGAATTAAAGTAATAGCAAAGATAGTCAGCCTTAAGATGTTTCTGCTGAAATTAGATCCAGCATACAGATCACAGTCTGCTCCTCATTTGTCCTTTACGGCAATCGTGTAATTATTGTCCGCGTGTTATGCATTTGTGTATTACAAGGACATATGTCAAAGAGATTTCTCACTGAGATAAATTCTGCCAGCGTGCCTGTTAATGAAAACCAATTAACTACACTACCTATGGCACTGCATTCCCATTGCTTTCTATGTGTCAGATGGTGAGTAGAACAAATGAATGGTCTGCAGCCTGCCAAGGTGGCAAAAGACACACATCTGACGCCGTCACATTTGATTCATTGCTCGAGTTAAACTACTGGACGTCACCTGTTTGAGAACCAAACCTTTTTTCGCATGCATAGACAAGCCAAGGTTCATATTTATGTAATATGAAAGCCTCTCACATTCTCACTATATTTCTATCTAACTTAGTCATCTGTCTGGATGGTTAGAAACATTAATGGGTTTTCAAGAATTTCCAACAGATAGCTTTGGTCCAGCTGAGATTAGATTTCATTTTGGTCAGGATGTTGCTGGCATTTTTCTTTGCTTATATGGAGGCCATGCCAATTTAAAGTATTACATTAAGTATTTACATTTTTGTTTTGCTTCTGTTCCAACAACTCCAGTTCCTTTTACAGTAAGTGTGCTCGGGCTGCCTGTGTTTCAAATGAGATCATCGTTTTAATTTTAATCTTGATGAAATTCATGCAAGAGGTGAAGTCACTCAGCGAACTCAATTTATGTATGGAAGTACAGATTTTTGTTAAAAGAGAAAAGGGGTAGCTGATATTTCTACCACATCCACCAATAAATAAATAAATAAATAAAAAGGTTTTAATTAAATGTAATATATTGATCATCCCATCCATTCTGTGATTTCACACTAGGTACCAGCTATAGACATCAACCAGGCCTTTTTTTATAGAGGCTTTTAACATGGCTGCACACAAACAATATTCACAAACAAATTTGTCAGCTTTAGCAACAATAATGTCTCAAATCCATGCACTGATTCGCTGGGATTCACTGATTAGTGGACGGGATCCAGATTACAGGGAAACACTGCCTCATTAGAAGTTACGCCGAAGAAATGAGAGCATGCATATTGGAAGTGTAAGAAAACAAACTGCAAGTCCTTAGTTTTATTATCCACTCTTACGCAATAGGCTATTTATTGTAGTCCAGTGTACATATTTCAGAGATCATATGACAATTCGGCAATGATGCCTCTTTTTGAAATTTTTGTTCATTATTAGACTAGCTGTTTCAATGCTGCCACCTTTTTTTTTTTTATTGTGTGTTTTTTTTTTTTTATTGTGTGTTTCATTAAGTGTTTTGGGGAGAAATATTTTCAATAAATGTTCAAATAACCTCTCCTTTGTTATAATAATCAATAAAATCTGAGGGAATAAACAGAATCAACCTCATATCAACCATTGGCCTCTCTGGTCACTTGAGTATTGGTATTGCATCATCGATTTAAAAAACCCATATTGGTCTATCGCTCGTTTCAAATCAGATGTCTTGACTTCTGTTATGCTCAATAAGGAGATCTATGACAAGTGATCCAACTATGGGGTTTAGCAGGAAAAATTTAAGAAACCAAGTGAAGGTTATTGCAGTTTTAATGCTTTTTGTCACAAAGCATCTTGTGTCAGGAATCTGTGGGAGTCTGAGATACTCACTGCTTTTCCCAGAGGGCTTTTTCTAACTTTACAGTCCCCAAGGTGAACATCTTATCAATCCCTGAATGTTTGAAACAGAGACAGATTGGTTCATTAGAGTGCCAATGGACCAGAAGGCTTTTTGTAAAGTTACACCAACACATGCATGTGGCAGTGTGCCTTACACACAAACACACACACGCACCCAAAAAGCATGCTTGTGGCTTCAGATTTCATAATCCGCAAATTTAATTTACTAAATAGCAGGATGTTTTATTGCTTTAAAAAAAAACCTAAAAACAACATGAATTTATGTTGTAGATACAAATAACACAGAGCAAGTAGAAAACTTAAAAAAATAGGAATGTACAGTATTCAGGAGGAATTTGCAGATGGAATGTTTCTTTCTCCTGGATTTTGCCCTCAATACGAGAGTGTCCACGATACAGATGAAAATATTTCAGTCTCATTTGTCTCACCTGTTCCTCATTTGCTCTGTATAATGATATGTTTAATTCATTTATCTGTTTAAATTTTATTCAATGTATTTTTCATCACAGTTGATATTTCTATTTGTGATCTATACGAGCCCGTTGTGTTGCCAATTTGCCCTTTAGCTGAGTTTTGGATTGTGATTTTATACGTCTGCTCTATCTTCCTGGTTCTGATCTTTTCCTGTATCCTGACTACGTTTTTGGGTTTTTGGACTCAATTGTGGCTGTAACAAATTTTGGTTTATCTCATGTTCCGTCTGCACTTGAATCCTTGTGGCATGTTGAGATATGCAGAGTATACTAGGTGTGACTGTGTTGTTTACAACTCAGCAAAATAACCATTAAATTGCGCGTCACATTTGTCATAACAGCGGAAAAACAAGCTCCTGTCATCCCCAACTCATTGATGAGCTAATGTTATAGTTTTCATGCTAGCATTTTTTCAAGATCCTGCAAACATGGTTACATTTATAGTGGAAGGATGAGAAACTGGTTATGAGAGTGGAGCACCATGTTTTCTGCCACCACCTAGCTACCTTTGCTGTCTTGACAGGAGCCTCATTATTTCAGCTCGCTACTGTTGGTCTGCCTTGTTATCCTTTTGACTGTCTTATTACTTCCAAAAAAATGGAGCGGCGTCATGTTAAAACAATAGCGGCACTTATTCTTAGAAATCGGGCCTGAATTTCATGAGACTAACTATCTTGTAGAGATGAGCCAGCATCCTTGCAGAGCTCCAATCATATGTGGTATTACAGTTAGGGCTCAAAAGTGGGATCCAGTGGATAACACTTCTGTGGGGGTGGGGCTCCTTGTTTATGGCTTTGTTTCTCAGTGAGAACCACTGTCACTCTTGGAAGAAAGCACCGTGAAAGGGCCATGGCTGCAAAGCTTGAAAAGGAAATCCTCATATTTTCACCGAGAAATTTAGTAGAAATGAAACTTTTGTTGTTGAAATGCATTAGTTACGATAAGCATAAGGATTTTGACAATGTCTTTTTTCTTGTATGTATTGGTTTCAGAGTGACCTTAATATAACTAGATGTTAACATCAACAATTTTGTCTTTTTTATACTGTCTAACAATAAGTGGAGATTTACAATTTAACTTGAAATAAGCTGTTACTGCTGTTTACAAAGTAACTAGTTTAGCTCAGAATTGTTTCATTTCGTTTTGGCACAGTTTTAGCGGATTTATTTGTTTTCTCAAATCTGCAGGGAAATGTCCAAGTTCCTATTGGCAGGATGTGCAAACCCCCTCTAAGATGGATTTTGCCTTTAAATTCTAAGTTGATGGAAAGTGTCACTGCTAAGAGCAGTGTTTGCTCTGAAAGGCGGAGAAGAAGCCAGATAGTTTAAATTAGAATTACTTTTTCCTGACTAAACACTAAGCAATCATTTAAACAGTACTCAGTTAAATTACATATTTGATGAATGCCATCCCTTGATTTGCTTAATAGATTAGGTTTACAGCACTTAGAGAAGTGAATAGGTTTGGGTTTATTAGTGAAAAATTGATTGAAAATGCCATTCCTATTCGTAATGTAAATTTGAGCTATCCACATGTATAGCTGAAAAGTGCAATTATTATTTTTAAAGAGGTGATGCACATGATTTTCAATGGCGGATACCTCTGCCAGATTGTATTTAAGTGCAAATTCAGGCATAATCCAATATCTTCCAGTCCAATTACGAAAGACATTAATTACTCATCGCCATATCATTTACTCTGTTGCTCTCCAAGGCCGTGTCTCAGAGAATGTCTTGTCACAAACAATTAAGCCAATAAAAGTGGACGTTAATTAGATTACGCTCAGTGACGTTTGCTCCAAAGTCATTAGAAACATAGAGCCACAAGGATAGGGATTACTAATGCCAACTTCATTTAGCTTTCTAGTATGTAGTTTTTATGCTGCATTGTGCTCACAGTGAACCATGTTTGCATTCTTTACTGCAGAAAATGTTTGTGCTGAAAATTCTGTCATTCACTTCCCTTTACTGTATACAAAAATGCCCCAATCTTATTTTATGAGATATTATTGGCTACAAAAGAAAAAAAAAATTCACCACCCCTCGTTTAAAATTGTATTATATTCTTTAGCCAATGGGTAGCTTTAGATGACATGAGTGACTTAATTAATACCCTTAGTAGTTGTTGACAAATCATGAGTTAGAGCAAGTTAAGTCAATGAAAAAAAATGAAGTTACTTTACTGATCCACGCAGGAAAAGTCATCCTCTGCATGGAACTCATCCTTATTATGAGGAGCAACAGGCAGCCTCAGTCCGCTGCTCAGGGACAAACTCCACATCTAAAGCCGAATGCATTTGTCACTAACAGGCAGACCGTGGTCTGTGTTTGGACCCAGGCGCCGTCCTATCTGGACCATCTATCTATCAACCAATCAATTATTAAGAGTTATTAAAATTTGATGGAGCACTTCTATTGTAACTGCTGCAGCTTTTCTAGCCTGTACAGCACTGGTTTGAATGTTGTAAGTCATCCCACGTGATGCTACTCAGCCAATCAAATCTGTGTATTTCAACCAGAGAGGAGAGAGAACGCGAGAGAGAGATGAGAGATCATACTGTACATGCGGAGAGACAGGTGAATGATGGACAACATTCAGAGAAATTAGTCAGAGAATGTAATTACACATAGTGTTTTGTAAGAAGAAAAGAAAGTAAAAGTGCTTGAAGAAATTTTCCTTAACTGGACCTCTTAGAATTTGCCTTGGTCAAGAGCAATGGCAGTAGTCTTTATTTAACCTAATACAGCATAGACACAGGGAGAACATCCAAACGCCACACGGAATGGACCGTTGTCACCCAGGGACTCGAACCTATGATCTTCGTGCTGTGATGCAACAGCAAGCAACAGCATGAAACACCTCAACAGCCAATGGTGATACTACTGGATGGACACTTTCTTCCTAAATCATACTGGAATCTCGACAACATTGTCGGCTATACCCTGATTCCATAGTTTGTATATAATAATTCAAGTGGTAAAAAATAATATATATATACTGTATATATCAATTTAACATCAGATTAGAAAACCTCAGTTACAACAAGTTCAAATTAAGAACGATACCTGGGGCCACTTCATAACTTTTGCCTGGAGTCTATCCTTTGCATAAATGCCTCAAGCTCCATACTTTACGTTTCAGTTATTAGGGCGATGAAGAACACGGGATTGTCACCACGAGCTTTACACACTGATACTTATATATCATCTATCGATGTGAGATATACACTGGTTAATGAAAAGGCCTGATGTAAAGGCTGCTTACAGATAGAACTTTGGCAACTTTTGCTTGTTTGATAGGCAGTCAGTCTCATGTTGGTTGGACATGTGCTAAAACGGAGGCTAAGAAGCCTCGACAGCTACCCAGAAGTTCTGGTCTCAGGTTGTCTATAGAATGTTAAGCAGCATCCTGATTCTGTGTCTGAGTCACCAGGCATAGGAGCCCTATCTGCTGTCACCTGGGGGATAAGAAGATGAAATGGTAGACAGTGTTTCCAAGCCACATTGTGCTTGGTCTTGACTTAGAAAAGCGTCTATAGTGTCTAGAGTGTCTATAATCTGGTGAGTGTCACTATAATTTTGCAGTTAAGCGCTTTGAATTGCATTTCTTGTATAAAAGTTGCTTTGCAAATAAATAAAAGTTATAACAACAACAACAACAACAACAGTAGCTGTTGTTGTTATCATCATTATGTAACATCTTGTAACATCATGTAGCATCTTAGTCACTGCACCTACTCCCTGTCACATTCAAGGCAGATTTTTTACATTCTGTCACTTTATTTCAATTAGAAAAACACAAACAACCAAACTCACCTTACATTTCCATCATATTTTCTTCACTTTCTGTCTGACCATCATGTCTCACCTCTATCAACTTTAACAAAATTTACATGTTAGGGCCCTGCGTGTGTATATTTTGTCCTCATTTCCTCTGGCTTGCTTATTTCTTGCTGTGTTCATCTGTGATTTAATAGTGGTAGTCATGGCAGATGTATTTTTAGCATTAATAATCCTCATATTTTTCTGCTCTTAAGCAATCATACTTGCCAAGCCTGATGTACATACCATCGCCCCTACTGCAGATACCTCACAAAGAGCTTTTTGCTAGTTTACAAAAGAGTGTCCCTGTGCTGTACAGCAAAACTTCACCCCAGGCCGTATAAACTGTTTTGTTGGGGAGGTGGGGGGGAGTATGGCTTTGCCTGTTATCGCAGTTTCAGTGCTCTAAAAGACCATAAATTACAGCCAAGCCTGTTGGCCACAGGGAGAAACTCAAAAATTCAACACCTATTGTGCTTCTGCACGCACTCTCCAAAGGAAGCCTTTTTGGAACATGCTGTGTCTGTAAGGGAAATGCATCCCCTCTCCAGCTAGGGAGCACATCAGGTCTCTTCCTGTCTACAGAGAGCAATGGCACATCTGTTCAGTCTCTTTGGGTTTAGCAAACTATAGAATAGAGAAAGAAATGACAGTTTCTAGTTTTTATGAAGTTTCTTGAGTCCGTCACTCAGGGTGTTGTGGCTGATGTTTGCAGAAAGAAGCTCAGTCTCTTCTGAGACGTCAATGTGTTGCTGGGGAGGAAGACTGTCAAGGATTTTTAGCTGTTGTGTAAACTATTGCCATACCAACAATTTCTTTTAATATTTGTAAAATTTTTGTTTATACTACAACTGGGTATAGACATTCTATTTCACACCTCTGCTTTGCGAACCAAACATTCAATCTGAGGTCACTAATTGTAGCTGGGACTAAGGGTGTGTGATACTGGAAAATTTGGTTTCTGTTCGATACCAAGTAAATACAGGGTCAGTATCCCAATACCAAAACTGACACTGCTACTTTTTTCTTTGAGAAGAGGCTTATGCGCTCTCAGGTAAGAGAGAGCAGCATTTTATGCAGCGATTTTATGAGGTGAAAGCATCAATGGGCTAAATCGAAAACATTTTCATGACAATTAAATGATTTTTTTAAATTCATGATTCATACATGTGCAAACGTGAAAAGGCTTTTTAGAATTAACAGGGATCAATAAAGTACTGTCAAATAAAGTGTTTTGAAAATACAAAGACACATTTTGATGTGACCGTTAAATGTAAATCTTTAAATAAATTGTGCCCTTCTCTTGTTGCTTTTAAGTAGGCGCTATATGTGTTTCTCCAACTATCATATTTGATCTATGTTGGCCTGCTGTGAGTATGATGTCAGAGAAACTGATTCTCACTGAAGTTTATTTAGATGAAATGTACATCATCTAATTAATGGGGGAGCACAGAGAGGGAAAGACAATGGCATTTCAGTGCCTCCACTCTCAGCTGTTTTTAAGATCTATTAATTAATTTGATCCATTTAATCACAGTCATCTCTAACATGCACATTGCACAAATTACTTATTGTATTGACAATAAAGATGCAACACACCATTCAGCCCTAGCCGACAATTTGGGTTTGAAAGGCGAGCGGTCTCCGTGCCTGGCACAGCTGTCACTGTATTGATCAACAACACTATCAGCTCCCCACAGACACATTATGGTTTTTATGTGATACGATGTTGTAAAATGCTTATTTGAAGCATGGAGAAAGGTAAAGAAAATGAGACACGGAAAAGGATGACGATATAACCACGTTCACCTGAAGGATAAATCCACTTCAAAATAGAACGATCACTTTATCATATTTCATTCAATCGGATAATTCCCCCATTGTAATGTATAATCTGAACAACTGCACTGATTTCTGATCAGATTAGATTAGAAATACGTTTTGATGGCATACAAATAAAATGCTTAATCTCCAGAAGTTCTCTCTTATCACATTGACATCCCTGTGGTAAGATGATGCCTTGTCCATTTCCATTGAATATCCTCTCTCCAAATCGAGCGCGGAGAGAATTCCTTCTGGTTAAGGTTCTTGTTTGCTCTGTGACTGGATGATCAAACTCACATCAGTTGCTGGTAGATTTGAGAGCTTGGCGGAGACATATTTACCGCTCTGAACAACAACTGTCATTCAATATCACACATAGTTTCTTACCGTTAACTCATCCCCCTCTCCGTGGATGCACCCCTGAGTTTCCATGCATGTAATAGAGATTGTGTCACTCGGTGGGTTGCTGCGGTTGTCTGAGTCTATCAAGGTCCAGGTTCCTTGGGGAGAGATGACACAAGCTTGAAGAAATAGATCCATAGAAGTAGTGAAATGTGATTGAGAGCTCTTTCCTCTTGTATCTAAATATTCAGAGCTGGTGGTATATATTTTTTTATGGCACCATGATGACAAGAGATTCACCTTCAGTGGATTTTGGAGATAAGTGGATGTAGTCATTGAATAGGTTTTAGGCAGGACTATTATATAAATGTGTTGTTGGTCCGTTGCGTGGCCGACACGCAGAGGCAAACCACACAATCACACTCACATTCACATCTATGGGCAATTTAGAAACTCCAATTGAAGAAACAGAAGAACACACAAACCTCAAACAGATAGTACAGTGGTCAGGTCTCGCACCCAGGAACTTCTTGCTGTGAGGCAACACCCCACAGTAGCCTCTATTTAAGTAGACTTAAAATAGCAAAATAAAAATAGCACGTGAAAATAAGTAGACTTGAAAAAAAATAGGACGTGAAAATAGCACAACCAGCACAGGTAGATCTGAATTCTAGCATATCCTTGATTTGAGCTTCACACATTCTGCCTGTTACCCGCATAGAAAACCTGCTCTCGCTTTGCTGCTTGGAGGGCAATGGCCTCTTTGGCTACAGGCTAATAGCCCTGACCTAAGTCATAAAAGCTTTTCTGAGTCCTTCCCCAAAAAGTTCTTTTTCGATGTTCCTCTAGTTTGCTTCGATTAGACAAAGCAGAGTAAACCTTTTGGTGGAATTTGTAAGATTGCCTTTTTGTAAATACTGGATTGGAAAAACCTAAGACTGATTGGTGACTGGAGCAGACAAATGAATGTAGGTCAAGTTTTGCTCTATTCATTGACTAAACCTGTTCTAATTTTGACAGACTCATAATTTCCTGTAGCAACCATCGAGGAAGCAGCTCTTTACATTATTCTTTGGGACCCACATACTTCGCATCTCATTTGTCCAACAGGATCACAATTTGAAGAGAATATCTCTGACAGAGAAATTCCAGAACATGTAAAATACTTGTCAGAGGACTTACACTTGTGGGATATTTAGGTAAGAACAGCATTAACTACATTTCGTTGTCTTAGTACTTGTGCTCTGTGCAATGACAATAAAGTTGAATCTAATCTAATCTAATCTAATCTAAGATGATAGCCTCAAACCGCATAAACTGTAAAAGAAAACCTAAAAATGTTAACATTTGAAACAATATGTGTTTGTGGTTTGTCTCATCTCTGTAATTTATACCACAATCGGTTATCCAATTATGGACATTCTGTGATCGTAACTACTTAATAGACATATGTCGCATCTGAATGGGGTTGACAGGGCTTTTTATCATTTTATGTTTTATCTTGTAGCGATCATTCGTGATTGATTTAGATTGTTGTCTGTATTCATAGCTTGTGAAGTACTGTGTGAAACTGGCTCTTGAATTGTACACAAAAACTTTAACTTACCCCACAAAACTACAAGATGGGACCAATAGTGACCTCATAGCTGTTACTAAATAGTGTCGGTATATTTTAAGGTCTACAACAATTCAACCCCATCATCTAAAGTAGCTCACTTGTTTGATCTTTCCCTATGACCACAGGCATGCTGTGGGAATGGGTATTTGTCGTATCATATGCTACCTGTAAGCCAGTTTAACACTCATCCCCGAGAAAGCATCCATTTATGTCCCCTGCAGAGTCTGTAAGAACACAAATACAGCAAGATTTTCCTTGTGATGCTGGACTTCATCAGAAAATGTCTGGCTAATAATAGCAGCTTCTTTAAGCTTAGGCAACAATATGTTCATTAGGATTGTTCAGTCAATTGTACCTACAGAAGCTATCAGCGGTGTGCCATTTGTGACAATAGTTTTGTCTTTCTTAAGAATACACTCTTTAAAAAGACTAAAGACAGCTGGAGACAGGCATTTTGGAAATAAATTACATATCTGTCTCTTGACTCTTTTCATTATCTAACGTCATGATGAGCTCAGAGTAGCCGAGGGAAATGGCAACGGATATAGCAGGGCATATCAATAATTCATGCATTCATATATTGGACAAATACTAGCTCACAATTGTCAGGCAGTTAGATATAACGTTACTGAAAACGGAGAGAAAAGACCCAGAAGCTATCTCCAATGGCCCAGTGATCGTTATTCAGCGGTGGATAATTGTGCTAATTCTGGAATGGCTAGAATATGCCTCTACAGACCAACAAAATTAATGTGGGGCAGAAGAAGCCCTCTGTTATTTAAGAAATTAATTACAACTGTTTAATGAAAAGGAAATATTCCCATTTGAATTTCCATGGCTTGAATAACCAATGAATCTCAGAGTGATGTGGATTGACAGGGAAGCTTCACAAGATTTTTCTAAATGACTTTGACCACACACTCATGGGAATTGCCTTTTAACTGACCTACAGTACACAGTTGATTTTTGACTGCACTTTTCAATCCCACCATAATTTACAACATTATCAAGGCCTTGTGCACATCCAGTGTTAGAATGTTCTGTGGGGCATTGTTCAAATATGCAGTAATGTTCCTTCCTGTAGCGAGTTAACTTGTTTTTGAACCCTGTGGGCAAAGTGCCTAAAGATGAAAACCCATTTTCCAAGTGTCCAGGACACCATGTGTTGCCACAAATTTATGAGGATGTGTTTCGAGAGCTGTTTTGACCCTAACATGATGGCGACATACCCTATGGATACCTTGTAATGGATTGCAAGACATGACCACACACCCACGCAGCATCAGTCACTACCCAAGAGGGAAACAAAATGTGGTGCAAAGACTATTATTTTGATTAGGGCTGTCTGATTCACTTGTTTGGTCCGAGGCCCGGGGTCTGCAATTCAAAGCGTGGGACCTCCAATGATCTTCAGTAGTTTGTTTTTAACAAGCTATGACAAACAACATCATCTGCTTTCCACTCCTCTGCTCTCTCACTCTCCCGGCTTTTATCTTTGTTCAGCCTTTGAACCAGGCCTTAAGGCAGCTGCAAGCTCTGCATTGAAATAGACACGGCCCAGAGGAAACTTCTCTCCCTATAGAATACTCTCGAATTCTAGTGTCTTTTTCCTACCAAACTGCCTAGTGGCCAGTAGGACAGTATACATCGCTCCCGGTTATTCATTAGCTTCTGATGGATTTATGGAAATGGATTTATGCTCAAATAAACAGTGGGGTCCTTGATAACCAATACAGAAGGAAATCTCACAGACGGGTGACACAACACTGCTGGGTGTATTTTGGATACCACACTTTGGTCACGTTTTTATTGGACGAGCAACATACCTCACTTGTATTACCATGCTGTGAGGGGGTAATAAAGGAGAGAGGATGAGACTGTTCTGAACCATATAATGAGACGCAAACAACCAAGTTAAATATTAAAAGTGCATAAATGTTGTATTTAAAATGGTACAGTGTTTATGTGCATTCTATTTCCTCTAAAGCCCTGTGTGTATATAAAAAAGGTACTACAATTAATTAATTTTTTTTTCTCGTACTTGTCCGTTTGAGGGATATCATCTCTCATGTATCAGTGCAAAGCATTTCTGTATTTTCAATACATTCTTAAAATACTGCACACAATAATTATAGAGGCGTATCCTAATGAAAATGCTTTTTATGCAGAAATAGCAATAAATCAGTTTGATTTGTTGTGTCCAGGAGCTTGGTAAACTTCCTGTTATTGCTCAGTTGATGGATGACAGCCACTCGTTCTGATGCAGCCAGCAGGTTTTATTACTTCTCTCATAATAAATACCCTATTATTTGGATTGCCTTGTAGGATATCTTTTCATAGTCACACTTCAAACAAGTACAGATCTGTTAAATTTGCTAAAGGATGCATCGCTGCATTCTTCTACAGTACCTGGCCCATTTATTATAAGACAGCCCGTCAGGTTTCAGCAGTTGTTCATCCTTCATGTTATGTACTGATTCTGTGTGTGCATCCAATTGTTTGTCTCTCTCTTGCTCATTTAGTTCTCTAATCCAAAATCTTGTTCTTGTGATGTTTCTATGGGACAACTGATTTTTCGCCAAATTATGTCGGTGAACATACAAACCCAATATCTGCTGATCCGGAGAGCAACCTTGAGTTTGAAACTATGCAAATAAAATGATTAAGTATTATGCTACGACTACTGCTATTACTACTACTAATTCTACTAATACTACTGAACGAATACTAATAATATTGTTGTTGCTTTTATGTGGCCCATCCGTTCATCCGTTATCTGTCCCTCTTATCCGTGTTAGGGTCACAGTGTGGCTGGAGACTATCCCAGCAGTCACTGGGCAATAGGCGGAGTACACCCTGGACAGGTCGTGGGTGAATTGCAAAGCTGACACATAGTGACAGACAAGTCTTTCACACTTGTGGTCAATTTAGCTACTCCAATTCACCTAAACTGCACTTCCTCGTGGAAACCTGCGCAGATGTGAGGAGACAATGCAAACTCCGCAAAGAAAGGACCAAGAGGTACCCATAATGAACAACAACAACAACAACAAGAACAAGTACTTCTACTACCACTACCGCTACAACTACTACTACCACTATGATCATCTTTGATCTGGTTCAAGCAGACTCAAATATACACCTGCTCATACACTGATAATAGTTTCCCTTCAACATTATTTACTATTTCTAAATGTGTAGAAGAATATACAGGACAACTTTGTTAATGAGAGATTCATCCTTGGATGCTCTTGAATCGTTTTAGTTCATCAGTTGGTGTCAAATTAGGCAGAAGTCATCCAAGTGAGTGTATTTCACACAGTAGTGGTGACAGATCAACAAATATAGCATGTGTGTGAGTACTGTGGCGTGCTGCATCTTGCTCTAGCGGGGCTACTGTCAGTGTGGAAATTGTTATCTTTGTGTGATGGATTTCTCCCCGTGTGATTGTTGGTGTGAAGAGGACCTTGTTCTTTGATAACAAGGAGCTGACACCAAATCGTGACACTTTCCCTGATGTGCTAGATCATCGAATCAGTTTAGTTTTTATCAGACTCCATATCTTGATGTAAAGTCACAGAGTGTCTTTGGCAAGTTATCGGCAAAAAATAGTATCGACACACAAGCAGCCAACAGAAGGTAATTCATAAACATTGTTTATGGGTTTCCTGCTTTGCTATATCTTCTTTTCGTGAGTACCTGTTTAAAATAATTCCTTTCTGTTGTTTTTATAAAATTATTATTCTTGTTAATGATTGATAGATTAAACATGCAACAAGAGCAGTGGTGAATCGTAATTTATGTTAAGAAATCTAACCTCGAATCAGGCTGTTTTTGTTTTAAACCTCAATGAATCATCAGGCAGCCATTTGAACGAAGAGAGACTCAGGTACAGTAGATATAGAGCTGGGAAATTCAGCAGCATACCAAATGTACGAAAAACTGTCCTTCCCTCTTAGGTCTAAAAAAACGTAGGTACTGTTATTCTCCTGCCTGCCAGAAGCAAAGAGAGAGCAGAATGTATATTTTTTTTTCCATATTTTTCTCATATTTAGGCAGGTTGACTAAAAATAAGTAGGAATAAATAAATATATTACTTGCAGTAGCTGCAGCATCAGTACAGGTTACTCTCTAACAATCAAATTACTTTTCCCCTCTGTGCAGTGCAATGTTTATCTGCCCAACACATGCTTGAAAATTATTCAAATGAAAGCAACTTAATAGAGTGGCTGAGGGCTTCATAAGAAGGTCTAACGATGCTCGCCCACACCGGGCTATTTGTAGATTGAAATCTAATTGACAGCACACCTTAATCTAATTCAAACACTCCTACAAAGGTCCGCATCATTGTGAAAGCATTTGATTATAGACGGTGTAAGCAGCCATCGAAAAAGGAAGAGAATGCTTTTTGAATAAAAACCTTTTAAAAATCATACGCTGACTAATCTTCACCTCTTTTAGAAAGGAGTTGGATTAGTCATCATTCACCTAAATGGTGATAAAAGCCCAATGTCTGATTTGTCTTCAAAAAAGGATTTAGATCTAAGATGATTATGGGAGCTCTTGCTCTTGCTATGTAGGTGTGTTGTTCAGTGGTTCGGCTGACTCAATGAGGCAGGGACATTTTTTGCTATCTGTCTGTCTGTCTGTCTGTCTATAAAAAAATAGTCATTCAAATACCCACCACAGAAAGCATGCAAATACTAATATAAGCACGTGGTCTTTTGCAATGAGTGGGCGAGCAGACCAATCATTTCATTCATCAAATCATTCATTCGGCCCTAATGAAATAATTTATTTCAGGGCTACTAGAGGTACAGATATCAGACTTTTTTATTTCTTTTTTTTACAGAATATTTATTTATACCTTTCAGGATGTTAAGATTTCTGGATAACAACAACACTTAAGTATTGAAAGTAAAAGTAATATAATTCCTCATCATCACAGTAGCATTTATACATTGTGATGCATAAATGCCTCAGCCTACACTCCACGTCTTTAAAGCTCAATAGCAGCCGTATCTTACACGAAGAAAAGCAGTTAGCAATCACTTCATTGAAACTTTTGAAACTTTTTTTTCACTCTTATGTCCATTTCCCTGTCTGCAAATTAAAAAAGTCACCTATATTAGAATTCATTTTGAAATGAGTAATAAAACCTATTTTGACAAAAGTAGTGAAGTACACATTTCCTTCAGTCATGTAGTCAAAAAATAATGAGCAAACTCATCTAGACTCCACTAAAGTACAAAGTAAGCAAAACATACTTAAGTACTGTAGTAAAATATTTTTACTTCACATCACTGTTTTCCTGAGCAGGAACATTGATTTACAGTATTGCTACCAGTTCTTATCTATGTGTAGTTTACTACCATTAGGAGTCCTTTTTACTGTTTGATTTTTAGTTGCACTATAGCTCTTCCAGAAAGACTGTAAAGGGGGAAAATGTGTGGGTGATAAAGGACATGTCTAACATCTTTACCGGACATTTACATATATTTTGTAGCTTACATGGCTGCAGGACTCCTTTCTTTTTTATCAAGGTGTTTCATATTGCATTTACGTGAGTTTGCATCCATCTTGTTTATGTCCAGAGGCATAGCACCTTCATTCATTGGCCATTGCTTTTGTACATAAGGAACCTTGCCTAGAAAAATGAAGTATATAATGGAAATGCGGCCCTTCGGTGACAAGGTCAGTGCCTAAGTGCGTAGGCGAAGGTCATGGTCTCTGTGTTTACCCCTACAAAAAAGGTTTTTGGTATCGGAAATGTGTGTTTTTTGTGTTTTAAAAAATGTGCACACACATTTTCTTGAAACAATGATGGGCATCTCCATTAAAAATTTTATTTATTCACAAGGTGAGTGTGTGTTTGTGTGTCCTGAGCACCTGGACAATGCTGTTATGGATGCTTTCTGGGGTAATTGAATGCAAACACTTGTTGGGAATGAGCTTGTTGTCAGTCCAGTGTATGGCCTAGAATGGCGCTGACCTGTATGATTCCCCAAGTCTGCGTGTCTGCACTGGATATAGTGCAGAGAGATGAATTAATATGATATGACCATCAAAAATAGTCTCTCTGGCCTTTCGTCGAGAACATAAAGTTCTCTCCCTTTTATTCCTTCTTTCTGTTCCCTCTACTTCTCTCCTCTTTTTGCTCTCTCTCATGTACCGTTTTGTAAAGTGTGCTCCCCTCTTGTTTGAGCTTTTCACTGAATTTTCACATAAATTAGATTTGGTATTTTCGCGTGACCTTGTGCAGTTCTGGTCATCATTGCATAATATGTTCATTATTGATGAGAGCAGCTCCTTGACTTCAGTCTCTGCAACAGGTATTTTTGGATCAGATCAATGCATTGCACTCTCTTATTGTTATGAGAAAGTTTAACTTTTTTTATTAAGCTGAAAAGATAAGTGTGTGAAAATTTCCTGCTCAAACATCACTTAAAGGAAAATTTGGATTTTTGCTCTTGGCTCATTACCTCTACCTCTCTTCAATTAACATTAAAAGTTATTCCTCCAGCGTCTCCAGGCGTGCATTCCTCTATTTTAAAAATGAACTTGATAAAGTTCCTGTTAAACTCCAGTGTGTAATGATTGTATGAACAGGCCCATGGGAGATGACTACATGAAAATGTACTTTGATACAAAATACAATGTCCAAAAATGTATCAAAATACATGAATTTCAGTTGATTTTAAACAGATGTTTTGTGTATTTCTGTCTATTCAACGTTGATTCAGTGATGTAAGTTCACCTACCGTTTCGTCTGATTTCAGAGAAGCAGATCACCGCTGACTGAACCAAATCATTTCTACTTCCAGATGTCCTCTCTGACAACACTCATTATTTGACTTGTCTAGCCTCCAATTAGCAATGCTGCATGTGGTGTTGCAAACATTTTGCCAGGAGGCGTTTGAATGAAAGATACAAACCTTTTTAGTTTTTTGATACAAATGACATTAGGTTTTTTTTCAAGACGATAAAATACAAAATATGTGGTGAAATAAATATTTTAAATACAATTATCAAAAATAGTGCCTGTCCTTGTGGGTGATCCAGTAGCTTCAACTTTCTTCTATCTTCTACGTAACCTCTGTGAATGTTTCTCTGTTGTCTTTGCCCAGCATTTCTCGTTTGTACACTTTTTCCAATACTTTGTTTTGTTTGACATTTCTGTTATTTTTAAACAATTGAGACAATATCTCCCACTGAAAAATCTTGATGGACACCATGAATGATGCATGCTTCTTTGAGGTGGTCTATTAAATCAAATATTGTTCCTTCTAAAATGTAGTGGCCACTTTATTAGTTGCCTAGCAACTGTAGAGTTGTTCACAAAAGGAATGTAACGTGTTTTTTAAAATGTTTTTTCTACCTGGCGTCAGTGTTTGGAACATGTTGTTTCATATAAACACATTATTAAGTTATCGAACCACCTCAGTGTTTGCTTTTAATCCACTAAACCATATGAATCACTTTTTCGTCTGGCTTTGCGTTTGAACTTGCAGCTACAGAGAAACTAATTACAGTGTTAGCGAATTGACTGCACACTGCTATAGATCTTAGTTCCAGTTTACCATTTGTGACATCTGATGAGTAACAGGAGCATTTAGGAGCAGTCAGCAATGCTCCTCCTAAGACCGGTTTCTAATTTATAACTTCTTCAAGTGTGGGAATGAGATCATTACATTGTCACAGATTACCACAAGGCGTGGCCACACAATATTATCTCAGTGAGGGGCGCATAGAAACAGGCTGCTGTGCATTTGATTATTTCTTTCATGTTGTCAATTCAAGGAAATTAACTTAGATAATGTGTGCTTTTAAGGTGGTGTAGACTAATATAATCATGACTCAATACAAAGACTTTATTATGCATCATTACTTGAAAATAGACTGGAATGATTTCAGCAGTGTCCACAATGAGCATCTTGTTCCTTCATGTAATAAGTCAAGAGACAATTGCCTCTTGGCCCCCACTTACAGAAATTATTGTTATAACTTGTGGACATGCATCATTTTTTATTAACCGTGAAGGTGATCTCTTCTCAATCAATCAAATATTTGTTATATCACACTTCTGGTACAGTCTGTGCAGTTCAAAGTGTTTTCCATTATTGATAGAAAATAATAAATTAAATAATATGAGATGATAAGAAATAATACCATGAATAAGTAATGAAGCTTCAAAAATAATATTAAAACACATAATATATACAGTATATAGAATAAATGTAAAGATATGTCTAAAAGTATACAATAAACATTGCTGCAAAATGAATACATATAA
>OMNV01009638.1:48046-89695 GCA_900303265.1 Brotula barbata
ATAACATTTATTTATTTAATAAATGTGTATATATATATATACTTTTATACATATATATATATACATTTATTTAGGACATTTATATAATAAAAATCTAAAAAAGAATCTAACAATAAATAGCAATTGGTTAAGAATCAGATAATTCTCTATAATTGCCCAGTATGAGACACAAAGGAACGTCTTATTTTGCAGTAGCCAGCTCGTCCACTTAAAAACATATTTTTGTAGTCGTAGTGTGGGCATCCAGGTGTGTTCAATTGATCTTTTTAAAGGCAGTGCTGAATGAATGATGATTGCAGGTGAAATTGATGTCTTGATGTCCATGAATAAACACCAATTAAGTCTTTCAAATACCAAAGTTTTTCATCCCTTGGATGTTGCATGTCCGTATGTCCCTGATGCTAATCGTTCTCTGTGTTGTTGGCCTGGGAAAGGGCTGCAGAGAACAGGGGAGAAAAAATTGTGGAAGCATAGTAACCATCTGTTGTCAAGGTCATTTGCCACACTATAAACACATCCATCATGACCAGAAGATGTTCACAATTAACTGGAAATGGAGTCGTTAGTCTTTGTGACATTTCACATTTAATATTTTGGATCATTGTGCACTATAACAGTGCGGTAAAGACCAGATATAATCACCCCACCAGATATAATCACGTATTTGATCTTTTATTCATTATAGCTACAGTGCTGTAGCTTCCCTTCAGCTAATAAAAATAGCATTTTGATAAGTTGGCAGCATGAGTCCTTCTTTATTCTCAGGCAGTGTCAGTGTCTGTTGCATCCTTCTTGCTTGGCATTTGTTCTCTATATAACCTCTTTGTGAATCATCCAGCCAGTTAGGAAAGCTCTTGCAAAGGGCAAATCCCCAGCAGCCTGTCAGTCATGCATACAGTATTTCCACTTTGTCTCAACTGAAATGCCAAGGCAAAATGAGCTCTTTCTTTGACAGCCAAATGCACAGGTTATGTGGACAGAGATGGACTAGTCTGTTCATGTGATTTATCTTTTTAGATCATCTTTTTGATCTCTTTCACAGTGTCCTTGCATCCAAAGTCATGTTTTCCCTCTACCATCTGTGCCACTATGCTGGGGCGATAAAGCAAAGCTGCTGTCTCTAGCTGTAACTTATATAATGTCTGGATTTTAGATCTATGTGGATGCAAATCAACAGTGAATGGAAACAGCTTATAGGGCTGTCCTATAATCGATTGTAACTAGTGACAACATTACAGGAAGGTTAAAATGTGATGTAGTTGATTATTTGGCAAAGTGACTAATTCGAAGATGGCACTAAGAACATTGGACAGTGGAAACACCAAAGTTGCAGCACACACTTTAAACAAGCTGTAAAAAGAAACCCCTCTTATTACATTTGGCAACTTTATTTCCCCTGGTTTCTTTAATTTATGTGTTTTACGAGTATAGAGCTGACCTTGTGCAAGATCCATACATAACAACCAATGAAAATTTCACTCATCATCACATAGGTCACAGTGTGTCTTAAAGTGACCATTCAGTGGTGTTTGTCTGAAATGTCAGTATCCTCTGCATGTATCAATATGGTACCCAAATTATTACCAAAAATTGATTTTAAGAAATTCTTAATGTCAGAATAGGGAATTTGCAGTGTTCATTTCTTCTTCTTGTCTCTCTTCCAGTAAGACTCTGAATGATAAATATTCAAACATCGAATGTTGGACTAATAATTAAAATCAGCAGTAGATTCATCAATTTTCAAAATAATCAATAGCGTCAGCCCTAATAGCTCAGACGTCGTCAAAGTGTGGTGATGTTTTTCTTTTTTCTTTTGTACTTTTTACATTTGGTTCAGAAAAGAAGCAACAGGATTTGTAAACAGAATTCAGGCAAACACAGTTGTTTGAGTTTGCTAAGTCTTCGTTCTGCCTAAATTAGGCATTTTCCTGGCAAGAGTCATCAAAACAAATTAGATAACCATCTCTGCAGCTGGAATTCACCAGGATGGTCGTGCCTGCTGTCTTTATTATATTTCTTTTCTTTTCTGCTCATGCAGGATCATATTCGCTCCACTGCCCATATGTTGGCAAAGCATTTTACTTCCTCTTTTTTCTCCCAAGGTTGTGTTATTAAAACTGTTGAGGAATCATGTGTGACAGTTGTGTGCGTAATATTGATTTTGGTCTCTTTACACTCCCATGTCATGCCCTTCAGAACTACTCCTTTTCGTGATCATCGTTCAAATGGCATTGTTCTGACCAAAATGAACTTACTACCCCAATACTACAACTTTAAATCTGCTCTGCTGTCATTTGGAGCCATTAATATGCCAAGTTATCTCATTTAGTCTCAAATGTTTCAAAGTGTTGCCTCAACCTTCACGTTTTCTGACGGTGAGCTCTGACCTGGTTTGACTGGGTGTCGATGATCGTAAGCTCTCATTCTGACAGTAGGAAAGTGGGGTTACGGGTTACACACTGTGACTGCCTTCTATAGTCTGACCATACATTTGTAGACATCACTACTGTACCTTGCTTATATTAAACAGCAATGATAAATGTGTGCGGCAACCTGCCAGAAGCTCAGTTATTGATTTTAAAGCAACCTCAATTCCCATTGGACAGTCAGGGATTCTGACCCCATAACAGCAGAAACGGATTTATGATAAAAAGGCACTGAAAATGCTGTCACAGAGAAGACAGTGAGTTGGGGAAACGCTGTTTATATAAAAACCATAACCCCCTGGAGGACGTTCAATCTGAAATGTGTTCTTTTCAAATGCTTGTTTGCATATTTGCTCTGCTAAATGTTTTGAAAAATGTTTTAAATATAAGAATGAAGAGCGTTTTAGAGGCCACGTAACGCAGTGGCGCCGGTTTGATTCCGGACTGTCCCCTTTGCTGCATGTCATCCCCTCTCTCTGCCCTGTGCTTCCTGTCTGTCTCTCTACTGTAACTATCACAATAAAGCAGAAATGCCAAAAGAAAAAAATCAGAATGAAAAGAAGATGAACCAAGACTGCAACAGTTTTTTTTGTTTTTTTTAATTTTATGTTTTAAAAGTTAAATTTTGTTCTGTTATTCTCTGGTTATCTCCTGGTGACAGACAGACAACAGGAGATCACCAGAGAAGGTGTGAACAGAAAAACAGCAATAGTTACAAACTCTTTATTATTTCCATAATCTGGTTGCAGGCTGACCAACTGTCTGTCGTGTGGTTGTTCCCTTACAGCTTACACAATTCACACTATTGTATTTTTGTTTCTTTGGCTTAAACTGGCAGAGTTAGATTACCTGTGGTTCTCTCCTGTTGAGAGCGTTCAGTAAGAAACATGACTACACAGTGCTCCCCCTGCAGGAAAGCACCTATATGTATATAAATACTGTATATAGCACTGTGGCTCTGTTAGCACCGTTTGCTCACAGCAAGAAGGTCGTAGGTTCGAGTTTCCTCCAGGTGCTCAGGTTTCCCCCACCTACAAAAACATGTACGTTAGGTTAATCACTCCTACCATTGTCCCTGACCAAGGCAAGGACAATCAATCCCTACGGGGATCATACACTATCGTTGTTTCTTTGTATCAATGCCACATACACATACAGACTGCTACAGCATTACAAGCATGACAAACACAAATGAAATAGATCACTTTGCAGAAGAAGCTCTAACATTCAGTGACATAGTTTTGATTCTTGTGTTTTCTTGGGATGCATTCCAAACACATGCGGCTTAGGGGAGTTGGTAACGCTTATTGAACACAGGTGTGAATGGGGTGTGTTTGGGTGTGAGATGTCTGTATCTGTTAGTGGGTTTACATGCACTGTTGCAACTGAGCTTTAGGTATAACTCGATTTGACCAAAGAGTTCATTTATGATGTTGTCTCAGTATACATGATTGAGGAAGTATCGATCTATTGATGGAAGTATGTCATGACTTTGGAAGAAGGCGATGTGCCCTCTTACAGCTTGTTGCAATCAGACTTTTTCCCACCTTTTTCCCACCTTTGTGCCAAGTTCACTTCTCTTGCCCTCTCTTACCTATGACAAGTCACAGCTTCAAGTGTGTCACAAACAAAATACAAATATGTTGAATTGCACTGTAAAACAAGCTTGCGCTATCACACGCTGCTTTGATCTTTTTTGAAGGTTTTGATGTTCAGCATTTTTTTGTCCATTAATGCATTTTAGGATATTTAACTCCATAAACTGAGATAGCATGAAGTTTGTCTCCTTGTCCATCCATAAATATGTGGCCGTGATGAGACCTATTGTGTGCTATTCGACACTCCCGTGCTGCCGACATTAAATAGGAAAAGAGGGTACAGAAAATGGATGAACGGAAGAATCTTGTTGCAGCTGAACCAGCGGATCTAGTTTTCTTGTAAACTTTTATATTTTGAAAACCACCTGTTGTAAAACATAATTAGCCCTAAATACCCAATATTAGATTATGTAATCCCTGACTTTGAATTTGAGCACTGATGACACAAAAATGATTTTTGGAGGGGGTTGATCATCTAACGTAAGAGGTTTTCACAGTGAGGAAGTTGAAGTCATTGAGCATATGCGTGTCATTAAGACTATCAGCCCATGGCGCTTTGAGTAAATCCAATGAAGCACAGCTTGGTGTATGAATAAGGGCAGCATTATCAGGCTGTCAACACACATTGAGGATTAAATCCTACAATGACAAACGCTATTTGCCCCTGCATATGAAGACTGTAGTCAAATAGAGTCACTGCTACTGTCCTCACTCACCCAATGTGCCTGCATTGTTAAGGCCACCTTGATGTCTACATATCTAAGAATGCTCTGCTTCACCTCTTTTACAACACTGACCCTCCGATTCCAGCGGAGGAAGGGCCAATCTATTCACTTTGGATTTATAATTATATCATTTTCAAATCAAACTTTTATGTGCTAATATAATTGTGATGCATTTAACAGCACACAAACACACACTTAGTGACCTACACATACACTTTAACAAATTAAACCCCACCAATGAGTCCCTCATCTTCATATGTATCAAGGTTTATTTTAAAATGTAGTGAAAAGCCCAATAATGCCAAAGATGCCAAATATACATCTACTTTTTTTAAAAGTAAGTTACAAATGTCACAGCTTAAAAAAGTGTGTTTTTAATCACAACTTTTGTTAAAAAAAAAACATTAATTATTTTTGTTATACCTTTTCGATGTGAAATACTCCATTATTAAGTGTTTACTAATGTGCAAAAACCCATTAAATTACTCAAAAGACTTTCAAAAAACCTTGAAGTGTAAGTAAGGGGTTAAGGTTAATCGAGCATCTTCAGAGACATTTAGGTACATTACACTAATATACTGTATCTACACTAACCCTCACACACGCTCTGAATAATCAACTTTAACATTGAATACATTAACATGCACACACAAACTCACATACTTCACACGTACGGTGTCTGGTGATGCACACCAACAGACACACACACACATATGCACACATACATCCCCTAACTCCAAGTCTTGCCATTATTCAACACACAGTCATGCTTCATCCCCTACTGTGGATGAGTGTGTTGGCATGAAAGTTTGATTTATCCTCGTAATATCCATCAGGTCAGTGGGACCTTGGGAAGGCTTGGCCATAAAATCAGGGCTCTGGCTGGGCCTTTTTAATACAGTCTCAGTAAAATGGTTGAAGGTCAACGGCACTCTCACTCTGCAGTTTGAGCGACTGTTGTTGCACTAAAGTTGTATTGATATGTTACAGTACTACACTACTTTAAATGAATGATGTTTGTCCGCCTGTATAGAAAGTGAAACACAATAGAGACGGTGCCTTTACTTAAAGACATCTGCCCACAGTGAAATCATCTCTTTGTGGTTTACTATCTGTAACTTACATAGAGTCAGAAATGTGTTGCTGTCTGTATTTTCATTATCCTTGAATTTCTGTGTAAATGTTTGTGTTCACAAAGAGACACACTCAAATCAACTTTTGGAGCAAAACAAGCCTCTGAAAAAAGCTCTACATCGCAACAAGAGAGAGCCCTTCATCACCAGGTAGAAGTTCAAATTGTTTGCCTCAGCTTCACAACTTGACAACCAAAGCTGGCAGACACACACATTTCCTACTGATATAGACACTTAAGCTTTGCTGTATCCAGCAATGGGACTTTCTCAATAACGTTCTGTTGTAAAGTCTTGTGAAAAGGCCAAATTTAAAAAAGAGTGCAGACATGAAAGCTATACAATAAAAATATTTAAAAAATAAGAAAAATACAAATAAATAAAATATATAAACAGTAAAGATGGGGACTCGAGTTTGCGACTGGAGACTCATCCTCAATAGACTTCAGATTCAACCCGGACTTGAGATTAAGGACGTGGGAATAATGTTTATTTAAATTTTTTGTTTTGTTTTGTTCTTGCATTAATATTAATGACTAAACTGCAGCAACAACATCATGGCGAGCACACCTGCAGCTGATGTGCCATTTGTAATAAACTTTGGCTGTAATGACTTCGCACAAGGTGGCCCAAACAAAGGAATCGCTAAATGAAATATCTGCAGTATCAAAATAAAGGATGCTGGATTGACCACATCACATTTTATCAGGCACCTGAAAAGACCCCTGGATAGGTCAGGCACATATTGCGGTAATGTGAAAGTCAACGTTAGCACATATGGAGAGTTAGCAGACATGTTTAGCTCAGCATCATCTATCTATTGGTAGCTTGAAGCTAGAGGCAAAAAACAAATAGAACAAACAGTAATCCATTAGAGGCTGGACCAGAGACGTAGGCTGTGATCTAAATCATCCATGAAACGTACAGTCTATATTCTATATAATATTGAAGTGTGTGGTCTTTATGACTCCAAGGCAGATTTGCGGTGCTGTATATTGGCTTTCTTTGAGCCCTCCTTGTCCAGCTTGAAGAATATTGAATAAACTGAGTTGAGGAAAAAAATGGTTAGAAATGTATCAATACTCTAATCTGAATGCACAAGGGCCTCAGTGCACCCACCACTCTGACGCAGTTTCTCTTGAATTAAACATATTAACCATTTTTATTAAATTAACCATTATTTCTTCTTCTATATCTTATCATAACATTGTTTGTTTCCTGTTACATAATAATTTGCAACTTGTTGGTATTTTTTATGAGCGGTCGGGACCAATTTCATGCATATCTAAGAACCTAGACGTGTTGTGAATTTGTTCTCAAGCAAAAGATGCGGCACAATCATTTCACGCATTGCTTGTCCTGCAAACACAAAATTCCATAGGCAAAATGAGATTCTGAAATAAAATAATGGGATTTATAACAAATTTACATATGCATGACCATGGAATCAACAGGCTCTGACAGGCTGTTTTGTCTTTAATTTACTCAGTGCACATCATGGCTTTCTAATAAGAATATTTTAGTCACACACACACACACACACATATATATACATACTTATGGGGCTGTTTCTAAATGAATACTTTGCGTAAAATAATCTGTTTCATCCTGTGCAGACACTGAGCAAACTGTATCTGTTGAACTATACTATAAAATTTATACTAAACTATATCTGTCAAAAACAAAATGAAAACAACACAACCTGATTTTAGGCTTATTTTAACCACGTTTTAATTACTTTAATCAAAGGTTTATAGATATAAATTGATGCCAACATATAAGTAATGACCTTTCATCTGCAGGTTTTTTACGATCACACTCAGTCACTCAGTCAGCTACGATGACTGATGGGGGTTTGTTTTTCTTAGAGTGAAGAAATTAAAACTTAACTCAGAAAGTAGAAATTCTCAGCTGAGCACAATGGCAAAACAAACAGAGAGAGTGAGAAAGTGAGAAAGGCAACGGTTGTGATTAATTGTGCGTAAATTTCCCTCCGTCAATTTTTGGAGCGCTCCTGACAGCTGAATAATGTGTGATGTTCACAACTTAATTATGTATAGAGCATTAGAATCTAGCTGCCAACATGATCCGGAGGGAATGAAATATGTTCTCATCCACAGCTGTCCTATGCTCATTCAACCTGATATCTGTCATAGAAAATTCCATATTTAGTCTTTTAAGCATTCCTCACAGTAAAGTATGGTTTGATAAAGTATCTTATTGCTCTGCAATACACAAGCTACAAGTTTGATTAAACACATTGCTTGGATGTGGGATGATTATTGATTAGACTTAAAGTTTAAACACAGCACACTGTATATTTCATAATCTGCAAACTGTTGCTCTCACGTGCGATGCACTTATTAATTTTGTGCTCAGGGGAGCGTCGTGGCAGGGTGGCTTCATGGTTTAAGTTCTCCTGTTGAAGATTCCATCAACGTCAGTTACTGTTGGTGTCTTCATTGTTGGTGTCTTCACTGTTAAACACTTTGATAGTGCTGATAATGAGGTGCTATGGATGAGGAGAGGGGACATCCTGGGTTATTAAAAATAGCCCGTTAATGTTATTAATGTGAGATAATGCACTTTAATTAATCACTCTGTACTATATATGACTCGATACCATAAATGCCACTGTGAGTTACCAACTCATTTCAGAATGAGGCTACACAAAGCTACATTAAATATAAATTAAATGACCTGAAACTTGACTCAGTTGTGATATAATGAAGTAAAAATAGATTACTGTGTCAGCAGCACACATGGTGTTCTAACAGCCACCAAGTTCACGGGAAAGAAATTATACATCCACTCGGTGAGTTTTTTAACACGATCCATCTCTGTAACACTGGGGTTTTCAACTTGTGTGGGCCCATAGGCTGCCTTTCTGACTCAGAAGCAACCTGTGGACCATTAATATGGAGGTGGGGGTAGGGGCTGAGATTAGGTTTTGTCTTTCTTATAAGTGAGATTTCTGCGAGTTGCGCACAATCTGTCTCTTCTTGGAATTACAGTGGTGACAAACGGTCTCATGTCACTTTCTGGCCCGAGCTCTAATTAAAGGCTTTTTAACTGCATAGAGTCCACTCGAGTGCTTTCCTATACTGGAAACTAATACTGACATAAACTAGACTGAATATCAATACATTTGTAACCAAAGCCTAACTAAACATACAATATACTGTATATTATTTGTGCAATAATCCAGACAAACCAAAATATCAGACATGAAAGATTATTGGTGCACAGCAGTCATTAATACAAACTTTGAGGGTCAGTGTGTGGTTACTTTCCGTGAACGCAGCAGAGGCATGCTAGTTAGGTCTTGTTAGATTCTGTCAAGCCTGCTTACTATCATTTAGAATGACCTTGTCACTCGCTGTCGGCAGATCTTTGAATTACATCCCACGGCGCCCCCCTAATGCTATCATTACCATTATTAATGGGACATGATACAAGTCATTGGCACACATAACACTCTACCACAATCGACGAGTAATGGCTGCTCTGATATAACACTGCCAGTTTCTTCGTTAGTGTGCCAGGAAGTCCAATATGAAGAGTGCAATACTTCTGCTGCAGATTTCACAACCAGAGGCGCAGTGCAGAGACCTTCTCACATGTGCAATTTCATCTGTGGTCGTGCAGCTGTGAATTAAGTCCCCACATCTGTAATTTTTGTCAACCACGTTGGCTGTAACAGTATTATCAGGACACTGATTAAAAAGGTGGCCCTGAAATTCATCTGGTGCCATACCGTCCTCAGCAGTCGGGTCAATATCACTGTGGGGGACATTTTGTCTGGTTATACATCATTCGTGATTACATGTGAATTATGCAGAAGAGGCGATATTAAATTGCTTTGTTACACATGAGTAGAGTTATCCATGAAATAAATGCTAAGGCGGCATTTCCTCTATTGTGCAAAATGCTCTGATAGTAGTTGTTGCACATATTTGGGCCATTGCGTTTTTAGCTGCACACTTTGATCTTGTTTATGTCATACACCGATAAAATAAACCCCAGAAAACACTGTTTATTGTTGTTTATAGGTTGTATGCACATATGTCACACTCTGACTGTGGGTAATATAACTGAAAAAAACCCACTGAAAAAATCAGTAGGTTGAAATGTAGAGAACAAATTTATTGGAATTCCAAAAATAGAAAGATGGTATATATACAATATTTACAAGAGCAAAAACAGAATTTATAGTTTCAACTTCACACACTCACAGCATGGCAGCCTCAGCGCAAAACACTTCCTGATTCCACTTTCTCAGAGACCTTTATAGGTGCTCAGCCCCTCCCACTGGGCCACATCAAATTGCCTGTTGAGACAATTAATCATCACATCAGACTTTTCAACAAAGCTGGAACAATAATACATTCGGAAAAGATACACCACAACACTAATGTTTTTGGGTTTTTCCCATTATCATAAAGCATTTCTTCCAATGTACATAATTTGCACAAATACGGAAGATCAGCTCTGATCAGAGACACCTGGGTTCAAACAGGCATATAAAAAGGCAAGTTCACTGATCCAAGAACTGCTGTGGGTAAGCACAATGGATTACTCATTAGATGGACAATAAAGGTCTTTTGCCTTACAATGATTATGTGTTTTTTTGGTAGTGGTAGTGGTGAAGAGTAATATTAGAACAATACTGGTCAGGGGAAACATAAATGTTACTATTTAAGCCTGGTGTTTACACCCACTAGTCTGTAGAGTGTTCACCATGATACTCACAGCTATGGTGTAGAGTGACAGGAGAAATCTGTCACATACAAAACAATTATAACACAATACAAAGAAATTATACACATTATATCAATGCGTGGGCGGCAGAAGCGCAGAGGGCATCCCTCATTAAACTAGAATTACATACTGAATTAAATAACAGTGATTAACTAGGAATCATATTACAAAGAATATCAAATGACAAATATACAAAGAACAGCTGATTATCTGAAATAACAAATAAAAGATAGAAGTAAGCTCTGCCAGAATGTTGGTTTTATCTTCTTAGATGCGCTGCAGCTAAAATTCTGTCCTGTCTCTCGTCTGTCATTGTTTCAACATCCCAGGTAGCTGATGTGCATCTTCACCTCACTTAAGTATTTACAGGCAGATGAGGGAAAGAGCACAGTTTTGCTTTTCTAACCATTTAAGTAAACTGCATAATGTGTTGCAATATACGTAGGACAATTTCCCTTCCGGATGTTATTCTGTGTCCGTTTTATTATGGAATAAACGGGTAGTTGTAGTTTCCATGTGGTTGTTGTAAGTATATATATATATATATATATATAATATAATGTAGGTGTATGCCTTGTGGCCTGTGTGTGTGTTGTGTCAAGTGCAGCGCAATAAAACATTCAGAGAAATTGTTGTGTGCTGTTTGACATTGTGGGCCTGTGCTCTGCATTTGAAATTGGATTTACAGGACAATACAAGTACATTTCAGGATTTGAATTGTGCCCTAGGCAGTCATTATGTACTGGTGAGGTGCGTGTGCGAGTGTATGTGTTGCAGGATGTGAGGTATCTTGTAGCTTGTGAGAATTGCACATTTTTTGGCCTCATTATAGGCTAGTAGGTACTCTGTGGATTGCTAAAGGTCATAATATGCTCTGTTCCTATTTTCTATGCTGGATACAAACTTTAGTTATTTGGATCAAACACGCTGAGTGTGCTCAGAAGGTTACACTGTATATTGTAATTCAGTCACAGTTCAAGTTTTTGAACTCTGACATTTTTTTAGGCAACTGTTGCAGAGGCACTAAACAGCTAATGAGTCAGTGGCCACGAGAAGATACACAGAAACTGGCCCAGGAAATGTTGGTGGAATTGTGGTCACTTTGACTTTTCTCACCAGGCATACAAGTATATTTGTGAGAAATGATGCAGTGCACACATGGCAGTCACATTTAGGAATGTTCACACCTTACATGGAAATTTGATCTGAATGAAGTACCTGTTGTAGCTCAGCATTCATCTGTCAGAATTGGAAAGCTTTGCTGTGCCCCATTCCGCTTACAAATCACCCATCCATCCATCCATCCATTCATTATCTGTACCATTCATCCATGTTAGGTCTGCTGTGGGGCTGGTGCCTATCACAGGGGTCATTAGGCGAAAGGCAGCGCGCACCATAGACATGAAATCATAAGACTTTATTCTTTGGATTCTCAGAAATCTGTGTCACTTCACAGCAGGACAGTACAAGAAAGAGATGTAAATACATCTGCTTTTAAGGAAATCATTTTTTATCACAATTTTTTGTCTTCATAAGCAGAGAAATCTCAGAATTTCCTTCAGGAAATAGGGCAAATACCAGTGTATGTAATAGAAGCTGATGAAATCTATGTAGTTTTAAATAAAGCTTGTGTGTGCCTGGACTGGAGATGTATAAATATTTACTCTACTCAGGGTTTGACAGAAGTTAGGCCCTCAAAATATTAACAGTGTTAAACTCATTTGTGTGTTTAGACTAGAAACAGGCAACAAAAGTTCCCCGACTGTTGCCCTTCAGATAATAATTTTTAGTTGTTGTTGCCATTGGTATGAAGTACTAAAATAAAAATACTGCAGCACTAAAAAATGTTTAACAAGACTTTGTAGTTTAATGGAGTATAAATATTTATGCAAATGATTACCTTTACTTAACTACATATCCGTATGAAGATATATACTGCAGGGTGTTTTCAATATGCAGACTGGAAGAAGGACGTAAAACATAAGAATATTGAAGAATAGTGAATATTGGTAAAAAATCACTGCACTGTACTATCAGTTTAGTTTTGGTGGTTTTAATCAGTTTCAATTAAATCTAGCCTACTCTAAGTTGAGTAAATAAATGTGAAGTTCAAACAGAACACTACAGAGACGGCTCTTGACAATATAAATCTTTTAATGTTTAAGATAAACTTTAGTTTTAAAGCTTAATTGAAGTGACAGGTGACTGTTTTTTCTCATATGACATGTTGGCTGACATTATAATTTTGCTAATGGAAAGACTATAACAAGCTGTAATTCCTACTGTGATGATGACAAATTGTTTTCCTTTTCCTTTTCATGATTAAGTACAGTTATTATCCCACTTTGAGACTTAAGTAAAATTATTATCGCCATCTAAATGACATTTACACAAATGTGTTTTATGTTGGGACAAATTTATTTGTATCAAAGCCATTTTCAAATGGGATATTTGGACGTTTACTTATGTATAATTTGAGGTACTTCATCCACCCCTGGTTCTAACTCTACTCTTTATTATCTCATGGGGAGCACACAATTGCCGTGTTAGGAACATGCATGTCGTGGTTGGTTTTGCATAACAGACAGTACATTGTTTTATGTCATTCGAGCTATATGTTTTGCTCAGCGCTTGCAGCATTTCCTCTTTGATGCATATGGTACATTCTCACTGGAGCCTCCCTCAGGCATCCGCATCTATTCCTTTATGTCTTTGTATAAATAAGTCATGTAGTACTCAACCTCTTGGGTGTTTACATAAGACCTTGTGTATTATTCATTAATTTAAGAGGCTAAATCCCGTGGTTGACGCAGTGTTCAAACATAAATACACACACTCTCACATAAACACACACTTGCGTATGTGTGTTTTCTTGCAGTTAGATCACTCTGTGTCGTCCTGTCGCCAGACTGGGGTTCCAGCCCTGGTAAAATCCACATCTCATCATTTGGAGCTTCTTTTACCTCAGAGCAGAGCTGCCACTCCAACACAGTAATTACCTAGTCCTCCTTTACTGCTAATGAGAAGGTAAAATATGAGCGTCTGGCAGCCGCAGTCATTTGCGACCCTAGCTGGCTCCAGGCAGAGGCAGAGCGCCGGGGAGGGAGAGACTAATTTCTACCCCCAAGCCATTGCTGAATGATTCCATCCATCCTCAACACACCTGTATGAGTTATCGAATGTAACCCTGGGTCTGTTCGGCATGAATAAGTCTAATCCACTTTGTTAGTGTTCCTGCCTACTTGTCAAAATGAAATAATATTTGAATATGCCATCACCAGAGTCTTGTCAGTCTTGTCTAGTTAATTTTTCTAAGAAACTAATATTGATGGCAGATATTTTTAACTGTCATGTTGCTGCTTCGTCTGCTTTGCTTTTGTCGTCATATTCGGTGCAGGGATCATTATCTTGGCTTGAATATTGGTTTTAGTTGGCCTCTGTCTCCCAGAATTCTTCCCCTGTTGGTCTTTTCCTTTAATATGTGCATGTGAGCGGTACAAAGCCAACGATAAACCCAATCACGTAAGTCCTTATGTGATTTAAGCGTTAACGAGATGACCTGAATGAGTGAATGTGACTCCAATTTGATCTTTCAGCGCCATCTTTCACCTCCTATCAGCGGCAATACACAGACATTCAAATAGCATCAAAATACAATGCATGCTTTATGAGCCCGTAAGACTCTTCATTCACCAGCCAATACACATTTCGATGTCATCAACGCTCTTCAATCCCATTATCATTTTTTATCTTATAGGAAACAAATCAAGCTGTTCCAGTGTCAGGAACAAAAGCCATTTTCATGTTGAAGGTTATAGAAAACACAGCGCTGTAAGGGAAGAGATTATATTGGTGCCCTTCGGATAGACCACAATGTCACACATGAGGAGACAAAGAATTCCATCACAATGGCAATGGCTTTTGAAGGCAATCAGAAACATTTTATGCTTTTTGCAGAGCTTCATTTTTGCCATAAAAACTTAGAGATTGACTCCCAGCTCCTACCACAGGGGCAAAAAAATCCTATTAGACAGAAAAACAGCTGGGCACATTGAAAACGTATTAGCAATAATAACAGAGATTGCCAAATGTTTTGCATTCAGCAGAGCAATTTTAGTGGAAATGATACAGTTAGAGCATAGAAATTAAATTTAGTTCCATGAGATCATGTAAATATTGATATTTAGTTATTCTATAGTTACTTCCATTGGTAAATTGAAATATTATTACAGATATTAACTTAAAATTGACTTTTTCCATCAGCTCCGTGCTGCTGATAAACTGACCACATAGCTATGCAATATAAAATTATTAATAAATGTATTGGCTATTCAGTAACCTTTATCCTGTGTGATTGTTGAGATATAGTGATATGCAACCATGTGGTTTTCCTCATTTTTGTGAGAGAATGGTCAAATTTTGTGAAATTATACAAATATAATTAAAATAAAGGCTAAAGTTGTGTTTTTTTTTCTGTTACTATATACAGTATATGACTATGAGTATGAAATACAGACAAAATACGTTACCAGCAGGTTACATGACCAGGAGCTCAACAGGCATCTTGTGTTTAGCCATTAAATCAATGACAGCAAGAATGGAAGAGATGGAGATAGGTAGAAACATTTGGTGATGGAGTTGTTCAGTCACCAAAAAAAATGCGTGGATACAGCTGTCAAAAATCAAGTGTGATTTTTGACAAATCAAGTGTGATTTTTGACAGATTCTGATTCCATATTTTTCCAACACAGAATCATGAGGGCTCAATTCTAAACACCTTGGTTGACTAGTAGCGTTGATTCAAATGAGGAGCACATTGAAGGGGAAAACAAATACAAATACCAGCTGCTGGATTAACCTTTTAGACACACAGTTTTGACTGCCATTCTAAAGATGGCTATGCCATTGAATGGAGACTCTCACACACGCACATGCAATACTCAGTGATGTAATGGTGAACGTGCTCTGTTTATGATGAAATGCAAATGACATTCATATTGTCATTGCTTTAATTATGCATGTGCAGGTTTATGCAGATCCTTGCTTCTCTTGTGGCAAATTAAAAGTTAACAAGCATTTAGAAAAAGTAATTTTCCCACACGTTCTCTAAGGTGCTACTTAAAAAATAAAATCTTTCCCACCGTGCCTCCCTAAGCAACCCCACCCCTCTTGGCTGCTAATGAAATGGGGGCTTGTACATCACTGTGCAGTGGCACCGTTCTGCTGCTAATCAATTGAATGCAAGTGTCCCTGTCTGCATCCCTCTAACTGACTGAAAGTCCAAACTCTGGGGTTAAAGTTCTGCGTATAATCATCTAGCGTCCCTCTGGACACATTGCACTCAAGTAGAGGGGCCCAGTGCTACTATCACACAATGTCTAATGGAAATCAAGTTGTTCGATGTTCGGTGTTGAACCGTTATGGAAATGACATCCATCCCTCCATTATCCTGTTTATCTATTCCTATATGAGGTCAAATTAGCCATTGTCATTCAAATCTATCAACCATTAACCCACCCTGGTAGCCTGAAATGTGTCTAAATTAGTATTGTAAATAAAAAGGTGTTGTAATCACTTTAAGCACAAAGAAATTGATAAGTGAGTTCACTCTAGATATGTTCACTGTGCCTTGGTGATGAACTCAGAATGTAAGACGTTAGTATTAACAGGTCAACGATTTAAACATTGATTTACTATGATCAGGGACCGTCATTTGTTTTCATTAAGGTCTTTTAGTGGTAGGGATGTTTTGGGGTTTTTTTTGTCCAAAGCTTTAGTTGCATTGGGAGGAGTGTTATCTGGTGTTACCTGATAATTTGTAATAATTGCAGAGGTTGTTTGTGATCTTAATTCTATGCGAATCTGCTCTGTAATTTGCGCGGTTAAAATTCCACCACAAATTACCGACCATATTTCTCCAAACACTGAAGTCATGTGATCACACTAGTCCTGTGCAAATCGGCATTTTCAGTGATTTTGGGTGTTTTGGGTTTTTTTTCCTTTTTTTTTCTGTCGAGATTTATGAAGGCTGCTTTGAAGTTAGCAATGAATGTTTTGACAGCATTTTGGGTGCAAATTCAGGAGGGTCATCATGTTACACAGCGTGGAGACCCATTCACAGAAAGAACAAGCTCAAATCCATCAGAAGAGCCAAAACGAAACAAAACGAAACGAAATGGATGGAGGGGGAGGAAGCGTGGCTGTGTTTATTTGTGTTTCTGTAACACAGTGAGAAAATACTGTTTTATTTTTCTCATTCACCTGTCTTGATAATGTCGCTCCCTCTTTTCATTCACTCGCCAGCTCGCTATCTCTCTCTCTTTTTTCTCGTGTCTTCTTTTAAAAGCAGTTGGGAAGATGACAGCAAAGCCCAACTTTATTTTTGGATCGTTACGCAGAGCCTTCACATCATAGGCGATAATAGTAAAATAAAGACATTGCTTATCCCTTGTGAATGCGCCACAGGAAACACAGACCTGGGGAATGGGGGTAATTTCTTAAACACATGAGATCCCTGGGTAATAGTAGTCCCCTGTGTGTAGGGCTCAAGATGCCTTCAGTGTTTTGCTGATTTGGCTTTAGCAAGCTCAGACCATTAATGGAATTGGTAGCCCAAATTCACTTTAGTCGAGTTAAAATGTTTGCTCAGCTCATTTTTACAGCACTTTGCTAAGACAAGTAGTCAAAAATAAATGTCAGAATGATAGTTTTGAAATGATTCAGCAGCGGAAAGAAAAACAACCGTAGCCTGATGAAACTGTGGTACTCTAAAGCAAATCAGATCAGAAAATGACATCTCCCTATTCAGATGGACTGATTCCTGCCACGGCTTGCGTAAGAAAGGTACTGGCTCCAAGCGGCCGGTACAGAGGGCTAACCACACGTAGCAGATAAGGGCCATTCTGGCTGGTGACACGCCTGGCTTGGATGAAAGCAAATCATTCAGGACGATGTCTTCCACTCCAATGCCTGCCAGTCACTTCACTACTGTCAATTCAATCCCGGCTGCTTCAGAGCCACACAGCGGTCTGTGAATGCTGTTTCCATGTAATTATTTCTGCATAACTGGCAGACTGCTTGCTGTTTCATCAACCTTCTGCACCGCAAACCCGAAAATAGAGAAATAAATAAATAAACATCTCAAGTAAATAAACTGAGGGGGTGAAGAACGGTCATGGTTTTGAGCATCCTGCAAATGGGCAGCAGGAAGTGCTTTGTGTCCGCTGCCATGTACTTTCTGGGATGGGTTGACCCGAACGAGGGTGAACATTGGGCACTGATGGGAACGTCTTTGTTTTTTCCCATCGTGGCTTTCGCCGTGGCAGGGGTTACAAGTCTGCAATCATCGACGACAATAACAAAATGAGAGATGAAGATGGGAGGGATGAGAAATGCTTGTCTGTCCAAGTGCAATGACTTCAATCAACCTCAGCCCATCTATGACACGTGAACAAAATAGATATTCATGAATACAGAAAGGTTTTGCCATGTCCATACTGTTGAGCGATGTGGGTTTTTTTTCTTGTAAAACTCTTTTCTCTATGTCACAACCAGCATTTTTACGACAGACTCCCTCGCTGTGCTCTCACCACCCTGAATGCTCTTTTAGATTTCTTAAGGTATAAAGCATTCCTTGCATTCGTGAGTCACGACTCAACTCGCACTCATAATTACGTGGATCCTTAACTCATTCATTAGCACTTTAAACATTTAATTAAAGCCACAAACGTCTTCAATAAAGTAATTAGCGTTACATTTGCAGCACCGGAGATGAATTTCCAGTGTTGTAACAAAAGAAATTCATGTTGAGTTCCACCACCAGTGTTGCTTTTCAGATGACAAAAATTATATAAAGCTCTGGATGTGGATAAACAATGCTAATATGCCTCAAAGTGAAACCATACAGTTTTGTATTCATGCAATGCTGAAGAGAATGGGAGTGAGACATAATGAAGGAAAAGTTTCTGCTATGCTAGCTTGGTGTGCAGCAGTACATTCTTTCAGTGTTTCTTTTCAGTTTTTCATTTGATTACAAAATCAGGATTTAAGTCCTTGTGCAAAAGGACAATGTGCACTAGAGTTTTCCCTTTAATTTAAAGATCAATGAACAAATAATGCAATCAATTCAGGTATTAACTTGGCATTCAGTCTGTTAATAAATAACTTTCATGTTTGCCCTTACTGCCTCAACCAATTGCACATTTCAATTTTGAACAGAGTAAACCTTTGGGCATGTACACTAAAAGGACTGATAACCCTGGAGGAAGGTCGATCTTCAACCTATGGTGTTGACAGCCTGCCACCACACACCCACACACACACACATATACATCCTAAATGGTTGTAGTTATTGGCTATAGTTATGTTATGTGCAAATGAATGCTAGTTGAATATATATATATATACATATAAGATTACAAGAGGACAAATAGAGCTAAATAATTCTAAATAATTAAATCTAAATAATTTGCTATTCTAATGTGTGTGTTTCGACTGTCAGCTGTTCATGAGAGTGATTGCCTGTGGTAAAAAGCTGTTTCTGTGTCTGCTTGTTTTGGCGTACAGTGATCTGAAATGTTGGACAGATGGGAGGAGTTTGAACAGGTGGTGTCCGGGGTGTGAGGGGTCCAGGATGCTGTTTCTTGCACGTTTCTGGGCTCGAGAGGAGTAAATGTCTTCGATGGTGGGCATGTTGGCACCAATGATCCTCTCGCTGACCTTGATTATCCGCTGCAGTGTTTTCCTGTCCCTCGTGATGGTGGAGCCAAACCACTCTATGATGGAAAAGGCCAGGACAGGCTCGAAGACTGCTGCGTAAAATTGAACCAGCAGCTCCTGTGGGAGGTTGTATTTCCTCAACAGACGCAGGAAAACACATCTTCTGCTGGGCCTTTTTTATTATGGAGGTGATGTTGAGTTCCCACTTCAAGGCCTGGGAAATTGTAATCTCCAGGTACTTAAAGGCCTCCGTGGCTGTAACAGCGGGCAGTGAACTTGGGCTGTCATCTCCACTATCCTGAGCGTGTTAAGCTCCAGGTTGTTGCAGCTGCACCACGATACCAGCCGATCGACCTTCGGTCTGTATGAAGACTCATCGCCATTGCTGATGAGACCAATAACGTGTGTGCGTTGTCCTCAAGTTCCAGAGTATAGTGGGGTCACCTCAGGCGCAGTTGTTGGTGTATATGGAGATGAGTAGTGGGGAGAACACACATCCTTGGGGCACACCGATGCTGATGGTCTGTGTGTTTTGCTGTCAGTTTCCACAGCCGTATATGCTACGCCCCGCCTGTCAGGGAGCTGGTAATCTGGGGGGGATGCTGAGTCTAGCAAGTTTGGTGTAGAAGAGATCAGGGATGATTGTTGTGAGCGGTAGACAGAAGTGCAGAAACAGGATCCTAGTCGAGGTCCTGGATTGTCTATATTTTGGATTTTAGGCTGATTTTGGGAACGAGTGGATTGGATTGTGGTATTAATGTCAGATGGAGGCAGACCAGGGATGAAATCTAGGGAGTTGTGTGACCATGGATGATGTAAAGCTGGCAGGGGATGGAGGAGGCCAGACTGAGGTTGACTTTCAGTGTTTGTTTTGTGCACAGACGGAACATGCCAAAACAAATGAGCAAGTGTCTGTTCTGTAAAGTGGGCCACCAGAATGTTGGCGCAGTAGAGAGAAGCCAGTATGACAAGGCAGGTTAGACGAATGAGCCCACTGTAGGAGCGGGCTGAGTCAGGTTCAAACAACATTGTTGGTCTGGTCCTGCTGTTGGTCCTGCTGATGTTGTTGGGCTTACCTCATAAAGAATAAGCGGGAGCGGGTGTAGACAGTGGATTGATGGATGGATGGATGGACGGATGGAAGAGATTTCAGTAACGTGTCTATATTTATATTTACCTCCTTTGACATTTTTGGACAGGATACAGAGAAACTTAAAATAGAGAAATTTAAAAAAAAATGTCATAAATTTTAAAAGTATGGATTATTGTGGATGATTTTTATTTTTTCAGAGACATTTTATCCGTTTCTAGAGGGTATACTCAATCATTAATGGGTTATCCATGTGTTAAGGCCGATTACATGTATCCAACATTCTTTAAATAACCCTGTACTCTTTGCCTTAAAAGTTACGCATTTACCAGTGTATTCATCAGCGCTAAATGTTATGTTCCCAGCTTGATCCTATTGTTGGAATCTATAAAATATGTTTTTGGTTATTTCACCACTGACATTTATGAACAATAATTTTCCTAAACTATCGAGGGGAAGGTTGCCAACCTTGTGTGATGTAAATTTTAAACAAGAGGCGCTATTAACCCTTGACCCTACTCGCTTCCTCTTCATCTTATGACCTCAGGTGTAACACATAGAGAAGCATGAGGAAATTAGCAAAAGGTGATGAAGACCTGGCAGTGTTGGCTGTTTTGCTCTCATCTTTCATCATGTTTCATCATTTTGATGAATTCCAACAACTACTCAATAGAAGAGGTTTCCAACCAATGGTCCATGGCTCCCAGGTGTAGTGCCAGATGCAATGAAAATATTTTATTGTTTTTATTTGTATGATTTTTTATTTTATTTCTTGCTTGAGAATAATGAAATCCATCTAAATACAATTTGAATAAGCACTGGGCGAGGCTGCATCCAGAAAATGACATGAGACTGTCCCTGTCCACCACTTTACTGCCAAGAATAGACAGATTGCGTGGAAATCACCATGCCCAGAAAACTCACCCACAGGTAACTGATCCCTGAGGTAACTGAGCCCCTATCCTCATCCCCCACATCAGTGGTTCCCAGGTGGTCCATGGGCCAAAATAGGTTGAAACATCCTGCTGTACAGCAATCAATACACTGACATCAGAGATTACCATTGATATCCACAGTGGATGCATCATAATATTCCCAATGATTATTCTTGTGGTTTCTCAAATGAAAGTAATCCGGGAGCTTTCAACAGCTGTGTGATTTTCATCCATTTTCCGCTTTTGTCAGGTGCAGCCGTTAGGTGGAGAAACAACACCACAGAGAAATGTGGTTGTTGGCAGCTGCAGAGCTTGACAAGTTCAGCTGTGGCAGATTTTTCTCCACTGACAAGCTTGTTGATTGCCCACATGCTGTTTTGGAGGCTGGACAAAGATATATGTTTCTGATTTCTTGTTGATCATGTTTCTCTTTATGTGAGTGCACAGTTACGTCTGCATTGATTCAAAATTTGTAAACAGTTTGTCGTTGTATATACATAATTTGATGTATATGAACATTTCATTCACATATATGGCTCGGAATCTGTAAATACAAAGGAGTCGGAGGCCGATAAAGTGGACCACAGCTCTTTCTTCAAGTGAGTCTCTAAAGCCAGAGTGCTGAAACATTGCAGGTTGCTTAGTCAGTGTTGCACATAGATAGATTGTTTTTGCGATTACATATCGGAGCGATCTCTCTCCCCATCGCCCTCTTCAATTCCCTTTGTAAACACACTCACACCATTACGCACTTGTCTCACTAACATCATTCACACACCCTGTGCTGGCAATCATTGTCCCATGAGTTCCTTTGCTTGTACCTCCTAAGTCACGTAGAGCTCCATTGCCAATAATCATTATAATTGATGTTTTGCTTCTAAGCTTCTAATGATGTTTTTAGTATTTACGGCTACAGACAGCAAGGCAAGCTGATTCATAATAGTTTCTTCCTGCCGTTTTATTGGCATGACGTTTCTCACACTCGCATCACTAAATTAATTTTGACCCTGCAACGCCGTATATCACAGCAAACCACTGCACACTGTCTCTGCATGACCCGGTTTTCTTAAGCAGTTGTCATAAAGAATGGTTTATTGATCCCCCCACTGACGCTTTAATAAGTGCTTTGCATAACAAGCGTTTTACTGCAGGATAAATCACCTGGGCTGGAGGTGCCTGTCAAACACACAAGTACGCACAAAGCAAAGAGAGTGTACGTAAGTGAGACATAAAATGAAAGAGATATTTTTTCCTAATTACATTTACACTGAAAACCGCATAAACCAGTGCCAGAATAAACTGGAAAGTCTCAGGCTGTGCTTCGTTTTGCGTCTCTTAACCACTGTTGGTTGCAGAGAGAAATGTGATAATTGACAGCGCAAAATGTATTAATCAACTTTCACCAAAGTGAAGAATGGCTTGCTTTATGCTAGCAAACTAGTAACAGCAGCAGATATGTTGGAGACAGGAGGAATTCAATCAGCGAGATCCATGGGCCGGAGCTCAGGCAGCTGAGTGAGATCGATGGCTCGCATGAAGGGGCAGCTCCCTTGGTACACTGTTTCATCCCTGTCCTGTTGCCACTGTGGCTCGGAGTGGAGGGGAGGGGAGGTTGGAGGCCTAAAGTACCTCTGCATTGGAGTCCCAAAGGCTCAATATGCCGTAGGCCTGCCACAATAATAACATTTTATCTCAGTCATGAGTGAAAGTTTCTCCAACTTGGGGAAGGCTGATTGATGGCTGTTGTAAATCAATGTCAAGAATGTAGAATGGGGGTTCATAGTCTGGGAGAAAATAGCGTGGTTGTACACAATCCGTGCAATTCTCTTAACATCTGCCTCCATGTTGTGCTTTCCAACCGCTAGGTGCAGGTTCTAATGGTGTTACCATAAGCTGACAATCTTACAGAAGCTGTGGTACACATTGGTCACAACTGCACAATCTCCCCTGTTCTGGCAAAGTCACTGAACAGTCGCACCAATTACTTTACCTTACAGCATAGATGGGTCACTGTGTGAATTTAACTTGATTTTGGAGTTCTAAATTGTTACGTCATCTTGGGAGAAATCTGAAAGAGTCTTGTTCACAAGATGTGAGCTCAGACTTATTGTGATTCAATCTGACCAGCTTCTTGGCTCCGGATTAGTTTGTAAACATCTGCTGGAGTTCGTGGACAGTCTGGCAGCTGACCAATCTGGGAAATGATGAAAACCATACAAAATGTATGATATTTGGGAAATTTTGCAAAGATGGTGACGCCCAAAAATGTTTCGTGGACGAGAGAGAAAGAGGACCAACCTTTTGAACTGCGGCAGTGAGGTAGATGTCGAGAATCACTTGTGGCTTCTAGTTTACGTGTGTAACATGATAAAATTGGTGCGTAATTATAACAAAATCATGCATAATTTTGTCTTTTTATGTTCACATGTTTACAAATGCAAATCTAAATTATAAATGTTTTTTCCAGACTACTGGAATCCATTGTGTGTTTCCAGCCATGTGTGTAACATTCATAAAATCTTTGCAGAAATATCTACCATAGACAGGTATGTCTGAATAGTATGGATCGTACTTTATTGTTCACCTTAATATGGTCGTTTTAAAAAAAAATAAGAAAATGTGTTAATTATGTTTGTATGCAGTTTGTTTTTGTCCGGTTTGTGGATGCAGTGTGATGATACAGAGTGGAGGAGAAGCAGTAAGGCAGGCTTTGGAATTATTGGATCAACACGGATGCATGTGGCTCTGTAGATAAAGAAGCTTAACAAGACACCATTACTGAACTCTACCAGTAAACCATCCAAATTAACAATGGTGCCAGCAGAAGAGTGACTGCTCATATTCCTCTCAGTCTGATGAGATTGCTTCTGCCTTTGCTTTTGTTTACATAAACTTTTTACACTCTTAAGAGGATGAACGTGTTATTATTTACAGCATTTCTCAGGTGGCTGGAGGGCCATATATCAGCAGATTGCAGTTCAAATCATCAACCTGCAAACGATTCTTTAAAAACATTTTTTATGTGCGGTGCCCCGGGGGTCGCCATGCCCCATGCCTCAGCAGCGCCGGTTCGATTCCGACCTGTGCCTTTTGCTGCATGTCATCCCCTCTCTCTGCCCTGTCCTTCCTGTCTATCTCTCTACTGTACCTATCATAAAAAAGCAGAAATGACAATAACATCTTTTACTTATTTGCTATAAAGCTAAAATAAATGAACAAATAAGATGTTGGGAGAAACAGTTTTTGGTCTTATTGAATTTCTCTACCACTGCCAATAGATGTTTACAGACGGCTGGTGCCGTTTACTCAGAAATAAGAGCAGCACTGTGCAAAGCTTTTGAACGATCAGAAAAGAATTTGATTCAGTGATCAATAGCAAAGTCTTGTAAAACTCCACAACCCCTGCTATGAAGTAATCACAAAGCACTGGAGAAAAACACACCCGTCAAAAAGATTTTGATTCGTTGTGTTGAATTTGTCGTCAACCCGAGTACTTCACCTGGTTCGCTATCTCTCCTCTGCTCTGCTGAGCTCTGTCTGTGTGTGGCGCGGCAGCCTCGAAGTAGACACTACGTTTATTTATGTTATTTACCAAATTTATATGCACTCTTTTTATTCAGAGTTTCTCTCCTCTGTTTTCACCGTTATACCTCTTGTGGCTGTAGCCTCTTCCATATTCTTCTGCCGCTTGTTCTCTTATATTTTGTTTTTGGTGGGTTCCAGCTTGTTGTGACACATATGAAGCTGTTACGTGGTCAGTTGAGTAGGGGGTCCTTCCATGCCCTGAGGAAGCATTGTATTCAGACACACACACATATCTGATGTCATGCAGCCCAGAACAAAATTGTCTAAACTATCTGTGCTCAGGCCCCAACTTCAAGGAACCTATGGACCTTTTCGTCACATGTCCAAACAAGCTAGCTGTTGAATGGCAGATTTATAGATTAAAGAAGAGAGGGTTGAGGAAAAGTGGACACAAAAGTAGATGCAGATGTTTTTATTACTACTAATACTCACTTTTTACCTAAGGACAAGTTTAAAATGTGCTGATGGATCAACCCCCATTCGCCTTATCTAGGTATGTAAGTCTGACTTCGAAAAAATCAACTTAGTTCATTTTCAGTGAGACTAACATGTTTACATGTATTTTAAAAGTCCTGTCTTAGCTGGACTAAAGCAACGAATATGCTTTTTTAAACATCATGTAAACCCACTGACTTCACAGTGGTTCAGGGGCCTCTTGTTTCTTTAATTGAAAGTGTGGCTGCAGCTTACCTACTTTAAATTACAAGCGTCTTGTAGCTTGACAAGCTACAATTTCAGAGTGGCTTCTCCAGCACACATTAAGATTGCAACAGCTTAATCCTTGAAGAGCAGCAACAAGGATGGAGTGCGCTAAAACACACACACACACACACATGCATCTGTTGTGTTTATTTTTTCTTTCAAATGTAAAATCCTTAATGTGATTATGGTAACTCTTCTTGTTGAAATAAATGTAAATTTAACACTAATTTTCCATGGTTTTATTCAACTAGTTATCACACACATTTTTTTTTATTAATTGTGTCTTTACTTGATAATCCCGGGAAACTGACGCAAGCAGTCTTGTGATGCCTGACAAAGTTGTCGGATTTTTATGAAGTACAGTATTAAGAAGTATTATAGCGGTTACTACCACAGTAGAATAAGAGTCTGACTCCCTGACAAATCCATTTCCACCTGCATGTCACAATCACTCATTAGTGTGTGCATATTTAGATCAGTTTTTCTGTTTATTTGGCTGTCAGTCCTTAATATTTCCCCACATTGCAAAGATTAAGGATGGGTGCACTAACATTATCAGATTAATTAATTTGGGAATGTGTGAAGTGACAACTCCTCTTAGGCACTCCTGTCATTTGCATATTATTAGGTATCAGTGGCAAGTGATAAAAAACACAAAACTAAGGATCATCACTTTAAAAAGGTGATACTGTTACAATTCACCAATGCTCACGATGCTCACAGGCACATATATTTCTGTATCATGTATCTCTCTCTCTCTCACACACACACACACACACACACACAAACAGATAATCTGTCCCACTGCATCTAGTGATATGAGGAAAGCTGACTTTTCCACATCAAGATGTGTGAGGGGGAGGGAAGGCATTATCAGCCCCAGAGAAAGATAAGAGTTACGTTGTTCAGCCAGTAGTCCCATATAAAAATGGAAAGGTCATTAGAGCTTGACTTGAGACGAGCCGACATGGAGACAGTGAAGGTCAGAGAGATTGAAGGGGTAATCCATTCACAAGGATGCCAACCACACCCGCAGCTCCATTTCATCGCAGCGCTTTTCCTCTCCAAAGCCATACTTTCGTGAGATATCTTCCTGGATGTTTCGTTTATGCCAGCTAAGGCGCTGTGATTCCTTGACTGAGCTGAGAGGTCAAAGTTACTATTGTTACCATTCATAAAGGTGCCGTGAAAGACACCAGCGTGAAACAGAGGAATGCAAGAAAATGTAAGAAGAGAATTGGACCCTGGTTGCATCAAGCAGCATATTAATTCTAGTGGAGCACTCTAGATAACAGGGGGCCCCTGGGCACTGCACAACATGGATGTAATCACACAATCACTGCAGCTGAGAGTGCAATAAAGTATACATTAAATGGCCAAGCTGTGAAATTGATGTAAACAGTTCAGCTGGAAAGACAACATTTTTTTTTTAAGGTGAAAAAAAAATTGTACTTGAACAAAGGGAAGCGTTGAGCGGTAATTCTAACAGGAAACTTGTTGTTTACTACATTCATCTTAGATTTTCCCATTTCTTATTCACCATAAGTCATAGGGCTGCTGCTTAGGCCATGCTGTGTGCCATTCATTACTTCTTCAATCAGATCTATGTCTTTCGTTTACCAGCTTGGTCACACCTTCGTTTTTAGTGTCCTGTTTATATTCCAGTCACTAACATTTCTCTCTGCTGCCTTCAGTGTACCCCTTTGCCCCATCACCTCTAGGCCTGTCCCTATCCTGCCGGGAAAGACTTATGTAGAAAGGAAGAGCTTAAATAAGGTTGGGATTTTTGAAGATTCTCTCCTATTAAATAAAAATAAAGTTGAGCAGATTGTAAAACATGAAGGATATAAAAATAACGTTGACACATTGTAATGAATATTTTGTGCCGAAGGTTTTGAAGGTGGTTTGAAGCCGAAAGCGTGAAGTGCTGGACGAACAAAGAGGGGCAGTTTTCAATCATTGTCAGCATCTTTGAAATAACAGGAAAAATCACTGTCCATTTGAAGGAGTCGAAGGTTGTGTTGAATTTTGACAGTGGAATGATATTTCAATGTAAAAGTATGGAGTGGGAGGAGGTGAACAAGCAGAAAATTCAATGGTTCTCACCATGCATCTCAATCAGGTTTTAGAACTTTGAAATGTTGAATATATCCATAATTGTGAAAGTTATGGAAAAAGTGAGTTGAAGTCGAATTATGTCCTAAATACGATGACTGTTTGGAAATTTGTTTGAAGTTTCTAGGTTGAGGTATGATGAAGTGGATGCTGGCTAAACTATGCCTAGAATAATAATAATAGTAATACTAATCATACTAATACTACTTCTACTAAGACTACTAATTCTAAAAAACAGTATGTATGTGTTTGTGCTAAATAACAGAGGATGTGACTCACATTATAACACAGAGATTCCATCACACTCAGCTCATTTTCAGGGACTGGAATATGACTGATTTTGACTTGAGCTCGCTGCTAAAAATCCGCAACCATGTGCGCTGACAGACAGTCAAAATTGAGTCCAAAAAACACGCTTTGAGTAAATCCTTGTGACTTATGTTTGTAAGCCGTGGCTGGCTTATAATTATAGCAATAAGCGGCCATGTAAAGCAAACGAAAACACAGGATGTTCCCCAGAGCAAAGAAACACCAACTGCAGGTGTTGTCAAAGCTTGAAGTCATATTTGAGAGAATTAATTTCCAGATCACCACGTTCCCAACTTATATTTAGGTCATGACTGTTGCCTATTACATTATTGTCCCAGCTGAGCACAGTCACCGTACAGCCATTAGGAATGACAGTCCTCCGGGAGCTAAAACCCACTTGAATTTTCTCAGCCTCGTGCCCTGTGACCATATATCGTGTCAGCTGAGCCTAATCTGACAGGATGCTAATAGACAGTCTAATTAACATAATGTCCACCCATTAGGAGTGGTTAACCTTTGACTCATTACACTGACAGGGCTAATAGGAGGAGCAGAAAGAAGCACGGACGTTCATACACTGTGACCTCGTCTTATTTACATAGGATCTTCACAAAACTCCCTGCACTTGTCTGAATGAGAGCAATCGCAAATCTTTGACACTTTGACAGAGACACAGGCGCACACACAGTTACTACACCTACTTCTGTGTCCAGCTCAGTCAATTGGTCCAATCCTGAAACGTAATGATATCAGATTCTATAAGTAAGAGGAGCACGGAGTGAGCTGGCCATGGTCATTACACCTCACTGAAATACTCAGCCACAGTCCCCCAAACACATCCACAACTTTCTACATTCTTGAACTGCGGCACATGCACATTACACAAACGCACACATATTAGTGACTCACAAACACGTGCGCTTCCCCACCGATGATCCGTCATGACGTCTCATTCCACCTCATTTCCTCACAAGCCAGCTTCTTTCTAATTGAGGCGGCTGCGAATACAATTATGGTGAGAATCATCCCAGACTGATGTGAGGACGGATTAACAGGATTAAGAAGATAATCTGTTGACCCTCTGGCCCCAGCGCAGTATGAGGCTGGGAAGGCAATTTTGAAGCAGAGAGGAAAAAGAGATAGGGGTGCTTTAATGAGTGAGCTGACGAAAGCCTCTGACCACAGAGAGGTTCGCTTGCTGTGCCACGAGGGGATTACTTCCTGCGAGACACCCCTCCACTGTCTCAGCACCTAACCACCCCTCTCCCCTCAAACACCTACTCCTGCTTCAGGGATGTACGGCAGCTAACCCCGTGCACCGTATGTGTTGATGCGGGTGGTGACGTCATGAATAAGCAGCGTGTCCGCTGCATAAAGAGTGTGGTCCTGATTCTTATCTGCTGCTGTCCATTAGATTTAGTGCCTGTGCTTGTTTGCCCCCCATTTTGCTTTATTATGATAGATATAATAGAGAATGTTTCCCTCTATAAAAAGTCCATTCTTGGTGAAATGATAGAAACTCCTCTGTGTGTTCTGACATCTGTGCTGAAGGGCAAATTCAGTCAAGCCACCTTTTTGTTTACACAAGAGTTTACAGCCTGTTGTTTAAACTAACAGTCCTCTTTCTGAATTATTAAATGCATACAAATTGACAAGGCAAACATTTAATAACGAGTAATTTATCAACGATCCATATTATGAATATAATAATATTTAATATAAGAGGATATTTTATGGTTATCAATTAGGGTGAAAAAAATAAGTCGGACATCTTTTTCAAGATGCTTGTGTTATTATCAGAGAACCTGTATTTTAACCATTTTAAATCTAGTGCATTTTAACCCCTTAAACACTGGTGAATAATTTTTCATTAGGCCACTTTAAAGCAAACTGTTACTTAAAGGTCTTTGGATCAGTTTACTTGGGTCTTTTTACAGTAACCCAATAATAACAATTAATAACTGAGTAGACCACATTGAAAAAGCACAAAAATGCTTGACAAAATCCTTGAAATCTTAATAAGTATTAACTTTTACTTTTGTGGCATTTGTAATTTCTTTTATTCTAGAAGTATTATATATATTTCTTATCCAGATTTCCTCAGAATGCATCCGTAAATATTTGGTATCTTTAGACTTTTCACTCTAAAGATTTTAGAGAGGGACCCGTTGGTGGTTACCTCAGGGTAACAGAGGTCAAGACTAACAGGGATATGTTACAAATTTGGATACGTCCAAATTTAATTGAATATACCAAATTTTATGAATTTTATTTCTACAACTGTAAAAAAATTAATAAAATAAAAAATCTTGAAATCCATTAGTGTAACTCCTACTATGGATTTTTACTGACAGATGCAAAGTGTCATCTGTGTGCCTATGACTTTGTAGGTCTTAAAATGAAGGGTGGTCAGGCATTGTTGACGCCTTGCTGATGCTGAAACGCTTACAGCAGCGTGTGGGCGTTCAGGTGATGGCTGAAGACAAGGAAACACTTGCCTCCACCTCATCCCACCTTGGGGAGCTCCAGTATGAAAATGATACGGTATGAAATTAAAATAGCCTACATGTTCACAGGGTTTAAATTTTTTTTAATCACGCATTTGTGGATTGTGAAATAGTCATTTGTGGACTGTCCACCGTAGGTTACAAATGATAAAAAGTCCAATAATGTCTTCTATACATTTGGTGGTTGCTCGCACGCTTTCACATCGCACAAGTTATATGCGCTGTTAGTCTCCACCACCATAGCAATAGCAATGAAGTACGCTCAATCACACGTGGCTCTTAAAAGAGAATGACAGGTGACGCTCTGATTGGTTCAACCTTCGGCCCAGAGCACGCGTACGATTAATTGAGAGCCTAAATTATAGCGCTTTGCACCCAGTCTGGCGCTGTAGCAAGCCATGCTGTGAGCTATAGATCATTTAAAAACAGCCCTTAGTCTTTATTCTTGCCATGTTATCCATCATTTTATACAGATTCCCCCATAATCCTGATATATGTGTTCACTCCTGTCATTGTCCCTGACCAAGGCAAAGGAAGAAGTTCTGGAGTTGGTCCCCGGGTGCTGTTGTGTGTGTGTGTGTGTTTGCATGAGCATGTGTTGGCTGCCCACTGCTCCTCATTGAGGATGGGTTAAAGTGCAGAGTTAATTTCCCTAAGGGGATCAATAAAGTACCCTTCTCCTTCTTTGGTAATTTGTACTTTTCACTAAAAGTTAAAATACAACGTTTAGAGATGGACCGTTTGGTTGTTAAGGGGTTCAACAGGTGATAAAAAGACAGACATTTTAAAACACTAATGCTGCTGTTAAAATAACAACAGAATTCCCTTGTAAACTGTGTGCAAAAAAGCCTTTGACCTTGCAAATGATGGCCTGTTAAAGTAACAAATGGATGCATCCGCAGCAAAGTTTTCAGTTCCACAAAACAGCAGCATAAAAATACTCTTAGATAACTCTTGAGAAACACGTAATCTACTTTTCCTTCTAGTAAAGCCATCAAATGTATTGTATGTGTAGATGGTGATTCAGTTGAAAAGCTTCTGTCAGAACAGAAGATAAAGGGATTCCATACATTTTCAGCAAGTTAGGCATAGACAACACTTTGAGTCGCCGAGGCTCTTCATCAGGTCACACCAGGATCTTTCATCCTGCATATGTATATCCAAGCGATTTCTCTCCACGGGGCAAGTCGGGTATTTCTTGGGCATTCTAATCGAACTGCCTGTGAGACTCCTCTGACTGTTGATGATTTGTGACACCGGATCAATGGACTGGGGTTAGACATCCTGTTTACTGGAAGAGAGTGTGATGGGTTCAAGTGATTTTCTTGACACGAATTGCAAATAATCTGTTGCGCGGTCTAATAAAGTGGGAATGAAAGGCTCCCTTCAGGATGAGATCTTCAGCTTTTGACACATGTCGCGTAGATATGCATCAGGAAAATAAATTGACTGACAGCACTATAAGACTTAAAGCTTAGAGATGTCATTTGTAATGGAATACTCAAGTGGAAAAATCCTGAATGAAAAATGACATCACAACCCAGTAGGTGGTGCTAATTACCATTTGTCTGAACAAGAAAACACTGAAAGCACCAAAACCTGCACTCGTGAGTCTTATGAGTGAAACAACAGGGTGTGTTATTCTGCAGATGTTAGCACAGCCTAACTGGCAGTGCTGTGGGCTGTCTGGTCTCTAATGCAAACATGGAGCTCCACCCAGCGCTAAGCTAAGCTAAGCTAATTTCACTGAAACACAGCACAACTGAGTCAAAGCAATAAAGTTGTCTGGCACAAAGGAAGCTTAGACAACAACTCTGATTCTGTTTGGTAACTTCATTCTCCACAGTGCTCTGCTTTTCATGTGTTTTGTGAATGATCGACAGATGGCAAAACAATCCAGAGCCTTGACACTGATGAAAATGTAATGTCTTAAAGCGACAATGCGCTGTTTACTTCTCTTTCTTAAAATGAAAGCAAAATAAAAAATACAAAACATACAGGTCCAGACCCCCCCCCCATGACAAGGATAACCAGGTATAGAGAACCAATGAAAACTCTAAGATGTCATTTAATACTGGATAATTGATCATTAATTACAAGAATACATAGATTATTCAATGATCAAAAATATTTATAGTGACAGCCCTATACTGAGGTGAATCCCATTGTCTTACTAACATTCACATGTCCTTCATTTGGAGAAACAGGTAATGCAGAATGGAGGAAACTAAAAGAACACATACCGAAAAACGTCCAACTCATCACAAACATCAAATCATTTACTACACTCATGGTTAATGGCTCATTTCATTGTTGTCCTACCTATTGTGTTTTGCATGATTTTGTGCTCAGCACACTGACCTCTACTAGAGAAATGTTACAACTTAACCCAAAGGGCACACAGCTTTAAACAAATTTGTTGCTGTTGCATAGCAACAGCAGTAACTCCAGTCTAGTACTTCCCACAAGCATCTGCTTGTAGCTTTGCTCAGTCACTGAAATGTCCACACACAGTCAGCATAAGGGATTTGTGATTTATTCAGTGTTCAGGATAGCACTGAAGATAAAAAACACGGAGGAAAATGAATATGCTCCAACACATCAACAGGTTCTCCTTCATCTTTCTCTGTAACGAAAAATGGAAACGATGTGAGACAATATTTATGCCGCCTGTTTCAGTGTGTTTGTGATCTTAAAATGACCCAAGGGGTGCAGTGATGCATCCATCCGATGTCAACACTGTGCTGAATCAGGTGTTTGCTCTGGGCTGTTTCAGCCACCATCTGCATGGAGTGACAGGCTTCTCCTCTTGGCCAAACAGAGGGCTGAACTTGCACTGTCATTGATTTACACCCATGGTGTTAAATGTTACTATTTTGCTTCCTTTTCTAATAAGATCCACTTTGGTCTGCCCCAATTCTGGTGTCTTTACACAAGAAAACGGTGGCATTGTGTAGTCGTGCTGGTATTAGGTCATCCTTTGCATCTCTGCTTGTTCATTTGTGTTTGGTTTTTTTTCTGTGGAGTTAAATTAGTTCAGTCTAGATAATTGTTCCCCACAGGTGGAATATTAGTTTTAGGTTTGGGATTGAAGAATGGAGCAACAGGAGAGAGCAGCAGCAATAGCATCACATTCAGTTCTGAAACCTTCCCTTAATAAATTTAAATTACATACAAGGCCACAGCAAATTAAAAAGGCAAAACCATGCAGTGTATGCACATTCAAATATACTGCATTTTATTGTCCATTTAGATCCCTGTAGGTTTTGTTGGAAGAGTTTTTTGGTGTTTCAGTTGAAATGACATCCTGAGCATGAAAGTTGATGCCTGCTTTGTAGGTGACAGCCCTCTGAAACTTCCTTCCAGGCGGACAGATATCCAATTTATCTCAGTCTGCATCACGTGGACCATTTACTCTATGCGCACAACGTTAAGCATGTGTAATTGTTCTGAATCAACAGCATTTCACTAACGCTGCTCTCTGTCATCCACATGAAAATAAGCGCGCGACGCATTAATCATGATAATCTGGATTTTCCCATGTTGAATACAAATTGTGTTTCCTGTCAGTCAGGTTGCTCAGGCAAGTACATTTTCGACCTTTTTTTATCGTATGCGCTCAATGTCTGCAAATGCACAATATTTCTTTTCATTTCACAGAAAAACACTTCAAACAGTAACTCTATTTTTTTGTGTAAATGTGTATCCCACTTCTTTGAAATGTCATAATGCATAGTGCGACATACATTGAGGGAGCGGATGTTTTGACATGAAGCATACCGCCACACACTTCACGCTTAAAGAGGAATACATAAAACTGCTTTTTCTTGAGGGAGATGTGTAGAGATGAGAAAAATACTAATATATTTTGAAAGACAGCAGCACAGCCTGGCAGATCTCCTCGTCTTTTTGCAATTATTCCCAGGCCAACTGTGCACATGTATCAAATCCCAGAAGAAATACCGCCATATGAGATTTTTTTTATTTTATTCCAATTTATGCTTGTATGTAAACCTCATTTTCAAATGGAATCACACTCGTATAACCTGGAGTCTGGAACCAGGAGATTTGTGGTCATTCAGGGAAAGGCCTGTGAGGATTGTCACATTTTCTTTACATGCTTCTTTTAAAGTCTCCTGGCACGACAAACGTGTGATAATGGAAAACCGTATTAAGCGCAACCTCAGAACAAATTTTGAAAATAGCCATGATGGAAATGCTGTAATTTAATCATTTTCTCACTGACTTTGAAATGGAAGGGAATTTTCAAATACAATGCATTGCTGTACACCTGGTTCCAGCCAAATGAAACCAAGTGCAAACACACACACTGACCGCAAATGGGGGTTGATTTACTAAGCTATGTAAAGCGGACCAAAACTGGGCTTGGCGTTCTGCGCAGGTTAGAGCCAGCCCCGCTGTAGCCTCTTACACAGTAGTGGAACAGCGATTGCGAGTGTCTTCTTCTTCGTTTTGTAATTTGCTTGTGGCACACTTGAAGAATCAGAGTCAGAAGTTGCGACTTGTCATAGTTAAGAAAGGGCAAGAGGAATTAACCGGATGTTCATATCTCAGTAAATATGCGGTGTACTCCGATTGTAATCTCAGAAAGTGCCATACGGATATCCCGTAAATTTGTGCCGCATTTTCATATTGTACTTTGTGTGAAACAGCGTTTAGTTGGAACACTGTGGGAGCGCCGTCTTTGTCTTCTGCCTTTGGACATCAGCATAAACACCAGGGATAGTGTGCATGTCATTTGTACCAAAAGTAGATCGTAGAAAACGTTCTAAATGCAGTGTGCTGTAAAGGTGTCCATTTTTCAGCCGCTTCTATTAACTTTAAGTCCGCTGTTTGACAGGGACACAGCTCGTTAGCTTGTTTTGCTTTGGTATGTGACGCAAAAGGTCAACCAGAAAAAAGGCACATCACCACCAAGCGAAGTCAAGACTTCCTTCCGTCAATAGATCGGTTCATCCCTGGCTCATGTTTACTGGGAAAACATAATCAAACTCTGGCCAAATGGAGCTATAATTATATCTCAATTGCAAAGGTGCATGTAAACCCACTGAGTGTGGAAAGAAAAGCAAAACAGGCCTGAAGTGTAGATCGAATGTTGACAGTATCCTGTGTTGTGGTGGTTAAACAACAGAATGATTTATAGCTTCATCCGCCCAACTGTGATTTGTTAAAATCAGATATTAAAAAAACCCACTGCTGTTCTATTTTTAATTGGACCTGAGGTGATGGCTCATCTTGTTCCTGATTGGCCCATGTACTGCTTCTATTATTAATCAGCTGTTAACATTTTAACTCGTACCAAGACTTTTTTCACCGTGAATTATTAATGTATATGAAGCTTGTTCTTCAGTGCAGCTATTTACATGGTCATTAAGGCCCCTGGGCTCATGACAGGGCCAACCCATGGTCCGATAGTAAGATCACCTCTACTCCCTCCACTTGGTGCAAAACAATGGACGCTGCATTCTGTAATAATTTGCAATGGTGCTGCAGTGAGTCCATAACAGTGACACCTTTACGATGACATGGGCTATTTGCTTTAAATACACTGAGTCCCACCAGTATCAATTTTCTGGGGTAGTGTGGTGCACACTCCTATTCATATCAGCTCAGAACAGCAAAAACACGCTCCCACAATGCACGATGCAAGATTTCACCACATTTGTAGTGAGGAAATCAATCTCAGCACATTGAAATCAATGCTTAATACTCCTTTGTTTGTTGTAGCATTTTAATAAATTGTGGATTATTTATTCATGCAGTGCCATTGCATTTTACCGATTTACTAGTTGGTCTTTAAGCTTCACCAAAGTCAGATAAAATGGACAATCTGAGGGAGTTTGACTACAGGACGGGGTAGAGATCTTTAAAAGGGAATTTAGGAAGAATTTATGGGTAAATTTTAATTGATTCTAGAATTTTCAGAGATTCTTATATGATGGGGAAAATTACCACAAGATACTTAAATGTTGAGGTATAATAAACATATCTCTAAGAAACCTCAGCAGTGATGAGATGACTCCCGGATTCTAATTTCTTCAGCTGATAATAGAGATTTAATAGGGGCTGTTATAACCCTTATGCTTTCCTTTTCACTGTCTTTTAAATTCTTTCATTTCATGTAATTTTAATGTCTTTATGTCTTTGTAAAGCGCTTTGAAATCTTGGTGCATGAATGTTGCTATAGATGTGTCAGACTTCCTCCTGATACATTAAAGTAATTGAAAGTCAGCGCTCGTCATGAATCCCTCTAAAGAAAGTGACCAATTTTTGTGTGGTTCAGAAATTGAAATGTAAAATTTTACATCGCCCCATAAAACTATAACAAAATCTGATTCTTTTCTTTTTCAGATTACTGTGAGAACTTATATTGAAAGTGAGCTAGCACCAAATGCTCAGGGCAGTGGAGACAGCTGTAGTTTACAAACATTTGATTTTTAAATACAATGACTTATTTATACAGCACTTGGTGCTTTCCAGCCTGGAACTGGTTTGTAGATGTTGCCAAGATTGAACAGAGCTTGATGAAGGAGTTTTTATTTTTAATGCAGCACAGACGTGGGAGAACTCCACCCTGCCCACGAATTCTACATCTGCACTGCAACTCATTTGTAATGTCTATACTAATTCCAGTCAAATTTATTTGTATAGCCCAATATCACACACCGTGTCCCACAGGGCTTTAGAGGACCACACAGTATACTCAAGAAACGATCCACCGAGACCAAAGCTCTCCAGGAAGAAGAAAAAACTCCAAAACACAATAACTTGTAAGGAAAAATGAGGAATAAAAAAACAAAAACAAAACAACCTACACATTCTAGTACTCATATACAATCGTATAACATGCATCCTGATCCAGAATGCCAAAGGATCGTGAAGCAAAAGGAGCGAGTGGATGTGTTTGTGTATTTCTCGTTTTTTTGTTTTTGTCCCATTGAATTGTATTTTTAAGCATGTTATGCTTCATTTCTTTTTTTTATTTTTGGCCCGATGCGACTCTGAATTGTCTGCGTGTATGAAACATCCATATAAATAAAATAGTTCTTGCTTTGCTCATTACAAACTCCAGTTTTTAAAATGTGGAATAGTCACTGTCAAGAATATTACACACGGGGGATGGATGATTCTGCCGTGCACGGTATTTTTCAGCCTCCACTGTCTTGTTAATGGGCAGGCAGACATTTTTACATTTAGTGGACAGAAAAGAATTGAACTTTGCTATTTCAATGAATGAACATTGTTAAAGCAATTTAAAGGATAAATTTGGCCTCGTGCCAAGAAGGAGCCAGTTGTCACATTTATGTGTTCACAGACCCGACAGACCAGTGAGTCACTCCGTTTCATAATGATCAAACCATTCAAATGAACAAGGAAAGTGGAATAATATTAATAAGCTGTTCATTTACCAAGGTGTTATTGACTAAAATGGTGCTGCTGTGCTGCTGTTCTCTCCTTACGATATAAGATATCACAGTCTATTTTGCTTAGTAAATTAGTATTAGATTAACCTGGCTTAGTATTTAACTAAAATTTATTGCAGATTGTGACATTGTTAGGCATACTAACAAGATTAAAAAAAAAAAAAATCTGTTATTCAGCCGGCCCTTAGTGTGAAGTAAGTGTTGCTCTTCATTTTCACACCTTCCCACTTTCCACTTAAAAACTTGGACACCTTATAATGAAACCCAACAAGCAGGTTGGGACTTTCCTTATCTGAGTTACCGTCATTGCATCATCCTGGCCGGAGAGCACAGGGAATTGCAGCCATTCTGATACTAGCAGACCAACAGCAGTATGGGTGAATTCATCAACCAGGGAATGCAGTTGTCTTCCACCATGGACAAATGAAATCAGGGGAGGAGACTGTGGATTGGTGTGTGCCCTCTCATTAATCAGATATCATCTATGTTACCTCAGATATCAATGAATGTTTTTGTCAACATTTGGAAAGGTAGATCAGGGCTTTTCATGGATCAAAAATAAGCTTACATGCTGACTGCGTGTTGCCAGTCTGGCTTTTCCATCTCATTCATTTGAAGAATAATCCTTTTGTTTGACTTTTGTAAGACACTTTTTGGAATACAGCAACAGAGCACTTAGCATTGTGTTTATTAGCCTATAAAATCCTGTTTCATTTCTGTTTCCCAGGCTAAGAGGATCAGAACAAGCACATTGTTGTCTCAGTGTTAATGCATGGCTTTATTTCCTCCCAACAGGATGTTTGCACTGTAAGTGGTTCAGATTGCTTGTTTCGACTTCATGAAAGGTGATAGCCACTGCCTTCACAGTCTCACGTTTGCTCTGTGTCAGTAGTAATGGAATTCAGGTGTAATTTGGTACTGTAAAGTTTTAAACAGGGCAGATTTGATATCATCGTGCTGTGATAGAATAGGACAAAACAAATAGCTTGAAACCGACAGCATAATTGATAAAATGACTACGATCTGTGGGGTTACTGCAATTTTAAAACAATCACTGATTGGCCTGAGGACGGTGCTATTATAAAAGGTCAAAACCTCCAAAATTAAACTGGAAATGAAACTGGGAACATATTTACCCAGGATAACATTTTCAATTTTTCTTCCTTTCGCTATGGACTTTTCTCATTTTTGGAGACGTCTACTATTGCTTTATTGTCAATTGTTTACATTTACTGAATTATATCTCCTAGTTTTACTTGAGTCATTTTCCTAAATATGTGTCTCCGCGGACTCCATCCTCTAATAATACATTCACCTCCACACCCACTAGGTGGCTCGGGTGTTTGTGAGGGTGTGTGACTATTCCTATAGACACACAAAAGAGCCATGGTGCAGGTTTGTGCAAAGTAATGCAGTTCCACCTGCAAATACAAAAGTAATACAAGTGAAAAAAAGTCACACAAGGGCATTACCCCAACAGACAAAGAGGGACTTGCTGCAGTTTTAAGTAATGCTGTTTGGGAGGTGATTAATATTCTGGGGCCCGGACGTGGAGAGGGGCCATGTTTATCAATATTTGGCCACTAGATGGAGAAGAATGTCAAAACAGGTCAGACACACAGTCCAACCATATTACCACTGTGTAATTGTGTTATTGCAGGAAGAGGCACAGGTGTAATTAATAATATTAACGATGTCTCAGTTCAGTTTGTGTGCTGGGAAGCTGTGCCAGCGAACCACAGTGAGCAAAACCAAAGCTGGAACACCTTAACGGAATAAAGTGGGATGCAATGATCATTAAAAAGTCTGCCATGAGGGCTACTTTTTTTCTCTGAAGGTAACTCAAATACCCAAGCTCCTTTTGGCTCTGTTTTGGTCTTCATTTTTCTAGAAGCTCAATTTTTTATATATATTTTTTTACCTGTGGTCAATATAATCTCTCTATTGTTCAATTCTGGGCAGATATCGGCTTAACACAGCTTTGTTGCTGCAAAACTGTGGTGGAATTGTGGTTTAGTATACTTTGGGAGATTTGTACTATAGTGGAGTATTGATGTTCTCCAAGAAATACTCATCTGAAATAAAACATTTACTTTTACTGCACTAGCTTTATCAAAACTATGGACTATTTCAACCCACTGTTGTAAAAGAATCGTCATAAAATTTGGAGAAAAAAGAGGAAATTCACAAAGTTACAATGCTAATATTTCAAGAAAGAAGCCAAAATATTAATGGAATAAGTCATAGTATTTTGAGAAACAAGTCCAAATTTTATGAGAAAAAACCTGAAAAAGTCAAAATGTTCAGCAAATGAAGTAAAAATATTCCCAGAATTTTATTTTTTTTTGAGGAAAAAAGGATAATATTACAATCACAAAAGTCAATGTATTTAAGAAAAATGAAAATTGTTATGAATAAAGTTGTGCTAAAAAAGTAAAATGTATACATATATGTTTTAATTCAATCTACAGTATTTTCAGAATAAAGGTATGACAATTAAATACAGTATTTTGTATTTTGAAAATACATAATAAATTTAGTGTGACCATAAACAACCGTAAAAAATGATTTATTGTTTATGTTGTTTGCAAATGGTGTGTTTCTATCACGGTGTCACGTTTATCCAGTGATTTAGTCTCCTGCTGCTGGAGCTCATCATTAGCTGCTAGCTTGCTATGGGGCTGGAGCCTATCCCAGCAGTCACTGGGTGAGTGGCAGGGTACACACTGGACAGGAGCCAGTCTATCTCAAGGCAGAGACAGACAACTCAATACTGCTCCCATTCACACCTATGGTCGATAAAGATACTCCAATTCACCTGAGCTGCATGTCTTTGGAGGTGGGAGGAAACTGGAGCACCTGGAGCAAACACACGCACACGCACGCACACACACGGGGAGAACATGCAAACTCCACACAAAAAGGAGCGGGGTCAGCCAGGGACTCAAACCCAGGACCTTAATCTAGTCTGGGGAAAATATGTAGCAAGATGTTAGAATGAGTGAGTGAAAGTATTTTAACACTTTAGACCCTGGTAAATTGTAATATTATAAATTTGATAGAGTATACCACATAGAAAAGGAAAAAAGTGATTTTTGATTAATGGATTTTAATTGTTTGAGTTTTTACAGTATACTAATATGTACTTTTTAAATCTGTGGAATGCTTTTTTTTTCATTTATCCATTGCTTTTCCCCCTTACACCTCTCTTTATTCCTTTATTTTATGATTTATTGTAATCTGTAGTATTATTATTTTTTTTAATATCATTTTGTACTGATTTTTCCCCAGCCTAATTCCTTTGGTATCTTTGGAAACTTTGGACTTTTCGTTAAGATTTAAGTTAAAAAATAGCAGTGTTAATGAAGATGGATCCCTTGGTGGTTACTTAAGAGGTTAAAGGGTTAAGTGTTGGGAAAACAGAAAAAACAGACCCTAAAAGTCTTTCAATCCAAATTACATATTGGATGAAATAGTAATTATTTCCAATAAAATGACGACAAATACTGTCCATTCTGGATAAAACGCAGGCTGTGTGTTTTATCAAGTGTTTGCAGCAGTGAGGCTGGACAATGCTGGTGGTGGTGGTGGTGGGGGGGGTCT